>WUQG02446958.1:0-71340 GCA_011317285.2 Androctonus mauritanicus
CACCATAAAATTACATAACGCGTATCGTGTTTCCGCTCGCATGTTGCGGGGATGATATACTGTATATATGTGTAAGAGCCTGGTTAGAATGGATTTTAAACTCTTGACAATGCAAAAAGATTTAGACCAAATCTTATTCACCACCTCCACTGCTTCCCTTTTTTCCCCCCTCCCCTTCCTTCTTTACTAGCAGAAGCTTTTTACTCCACAACATCAAACAAAGGAAAGAAAATTCTGCTTTATAATGTTATTTTCTAGTAATGGTTAAATAAGATTTAAAAGCATTTTACAGTGGAGTTTTTAAAAGTTTCTGTTCAAGTTTCAAGTTTTTTTTCTCGATTTTAATACACGTATTTAGCTCTAGAATTTTATGCGAGTTACGCGTCGTCGACGATTATAACACGTACTCGTTCGCAAGTTCGGAATTTTTTTTTTTTTGTTTGCATTTTCGTTCATAAATATTTTATTTTATAGAAGTTTTTAACAGAATATTCAATAATTTATTCTTTAAAAATATATTTATTGATATATGCAAATTTTTTTTTCCTGTTTTTTCTTCTTTTTTTTTCCTTCGTCGATTTGGTTCGTTATGCTGGCGGAATAATGGAGTGCAGGCGTATGACTCGTAAAATAACTGGAAAATAAGTAAACAAATAAAATATCCGAAATGATAAATTGCAAATATGACGAATGGCAAGCAGCAAAAAAAATAAAAATAAAAAAAAAAATTGGTGGCGAAAAAATCTGGAATTTTTAGATACCAGCGAAGTAAACAGTTGCGGAGTAAACCAAAGTTTAATGAAGGTAACGAAAGAATTTTTTGATTTTTGGGCGTCAGAATTAAATTACAAAATGTCGACAACTTTATTACGCGCATTGTAAATGCTTTTACGTCAGTGATCTAGGAAATTAGCCTTTGACGAGAGAGAGAGAACATGAGAAAAAAAAAAAAAAAAATGGAAGAAAGCGTCGTGGACATCAGCACCTTTCTCTTCTATGTACCAAGTCGTTTAGTGAGTCAGTAGTGCAAGTCCACATTGAAATGGGGGTGAGTAGAATGTCGGAGTGAGCGGGACCAAATCAAATGACCGGGAAGTAATGATTTCTTGGTAGGGAATCAAATCACTTCCCTCACCCGAGAAAATTCTTCCCTGATAAGGAAATGAACCTGTCTTTAGTAACGTGTGTCACAAACCTTTTTCCTGTTGTAAGATAGCACTTGTTTTCAAATTTATTCATATTTTTCTTTTTTTTTTATCATCCTCCTCTCGATCGACGACATTTTAATTTTTTTTTTTTTTTTCCCCCATCCCCGTTTTCCACTGCATATTAAAATAATAAAAAAATGATTTTGTACAGATTTTTGTGTTTACCTTCACAATAAGCATGTAACGGAGAGGAAGAGAGGGGGAAAATAAAGAAAATACTATGGATTTCACACATATTAAAGCTGCGCAAGTTATTCAATAGTCGATAATAATGTAAATATACAGAAAAGTGCTGTTATTAACGCAGATAACGTACTCGTATAGAAGGTTATAACTCAATTATAACCTTCAATCATTAGACCGTAAACTGATGCTGTACAAATAACGTTTTTTAAGAGTTTAAAATTGGCAAAAATTCCTAAATTTGTGCTAAAATTCCGATGTCTGAAAGATGAAGTCCGATGCAAAGATTACGGTTTGTTTGGATAAATTATTATTAACCGGATTCATAAATTATGCCATGCTTTATATAAACTTCTTTAATTAAAGGAATGTGCAAATGTTTCGTCGAAATTTCGGCATTTATTATGCCGATAAAGCAGAATTTTCTAGCAGATAATGTAACCTTTTTACATAGTAAATAAAAAAAAAATAATCCAGTATTACGTTATCTATCTGTATTATAATGTTTTGCATAAGGTTGTACTAGTTTTGCATAAGTAACTGAGAAATAA
Source organism: Androctonus mauritanicus (assembly GCA_011317285.2). NCBI lineage: Eukaryota > Metazoa > Arthropoda > Arachnida > Scorpiones > Buthidae > Androctonus > Androctonus mauritanicus. The sequence goes on from WUQG02446958.1 coordinate 1,943, forward strand.
ATATTAAATTATTGTTGCTAACAAGTCATAAATGGTACTACGCTGTAGATCTGTGTTGTAAGATATCACCATTGATAGAAATGCTACACATGCAGAGTCTGCTAGAAGTGAAGTGGAGTCCCACTCCACTTCGAAAGCTATAAAAATGTGGGAATAAAATTATATTTTGGTGCCTTTCTGGGTTGCGGAATGCCGAATGTCTTCATGGTCCCTCTCTGTCTGGGTCTGATATCGCTTCTATGTAAACATATAGAAAACCTGATGGTGATAAAGTTTTGTGGTTTTTAATGATTAAGTTTCCGTTTTAACAGCACACCTATGCTGAATAAGTTATAGCAGACACATTATTGCATAAAATAGGCCTATAAATAATATTCTGTATAAATATTCATTGCATGTACAACTCAGTGCAAATGCTACATTTTATATGTTAATTGTAGAAAAATGTTTAGCGTTTACTGAGAAAAATTTATCCGAAAATAACAGAAAACAGTTTATTATACGTTACATACCAGTAAGAAGATATTTATTCTTATTCTTTACCATAAAATATTTATAAAAAAAAAAAAAGACGATAGTGTTGTAAAAAATGATCTTACTGAAGTATCGCTGGTTTCTAAAACTATCCGTTCTCTAGAACGAAAGAAGTCTGATATTCTACAGAAGTTGATAAAGTAGAATATCCAAGCACAACAGACATCCGTCATAATATATCGTACACAGACTGGCTTCAGCCAACAACCTTGAGATCATTTTAAAAAGTCCAAAATAGCAGGTTATGACTTGGATGAAGTCGTTTGTGCCATCCGTAACCGAACCTACGCAAGACTGAAGGAAATTCTAGCGTAAGGGTATAAGGGATGACCCCAAAAGGAAGTTAATGATTACTTCAAATTACTCCTACGTTTCAAAAGACTGGATTCTTGTCTCCTCCTGATTTGGATACATGGCATGGACGAAAGTGATGCACAACTAAAAAATTCAAGAAACGTATTCGCTACCGAATCTAATAAAGAACAGGAACTGATTCGCCTGTTTGTTTTGTCCATTATTTTGGAATGGTTGCAGATACCATCTTCAATTAACGTAACTTTCATACTGTATTTCATAAAAATCTATCAGTTAGTTATTAATGAAAGACATAGGATACCTATAAGACTCGTTTTCTCTTAAAAAACAAAAATAGTATTTGGAACTACAGTACTGAAATTCCTTTTATATCACACTGAGGTATAAAGGAAAAAGCAAATTTGAGCTGTTTCGATATGCACGTTGATTCATGAGCCATAATAGTAAATTTATGAGACATCTATTATAACAAATTTGTTTATGAATTGTTTAAGAGATCTTTTTTCTTTCAGGAGAGGGAAATGGTGTCTTTCTTTATTTTGATGGTTACAGCTTTCTTGCTCTGATGCGACTGCATTTGGTTACTCGAACATGATATTTGCCTGTGTGCACTTCCGAGTAAGACGAGTTCCTATCTTCATACAAGTTTTTTTTTTTTTTTTTTTTTTTTTTGCTGGTCAGATTGAATTTAAAAATATCCACGATGAGTTTAAATGATTGTCGAGTTCCTATGTGGGTGTTCAAATCGAAAATGCATGTGGAATTGCCACGAATCTTACTTAACAGTATCAGGATTTGCTTAAGCAGTTGTTAATGAAAATGATCGTAAATAGATGGCAACGATATTTGAATTAGTCAATGCATATAGAGGTATCATTCTATGGACTCTTCAGCCATTTATAAGACCCGTCCACCGATAACACGATAGGCATTCGTGTATTTTATTAAATTTAGCGAAAAGTAAATAAATAAGTAATTTTTATGCAAGTAACCAGTGGGAAAATGAAGAGAACTACGATCTGGTCAAATTTGGAAACTTTACTCAAACAGGATTACGAGTATAATGCAGATGGAAACGCGTGTCGGTGGTTATTATTGGCTTATCATTAGCCGAACTGTGTCACAACACACGCTGGATGCCGAAAACGTGTTGCAGTTTTACTGATAAAATTTCTGTTTTCGGTTTTACTAGCATTAATGTTTTATTGCATATTTTTCTACTGATTAACATGTTTTGAATAGATCGTGCTGGGTTCGTTTCTATATAAACATCTGCGCTATTACGAAGAAAGCCTGTTTAGCAACTCAGTTCTCATGACGGTATCGCGTATCTGTTGTATGGAGTTGTTTCTTGACTCGAATTACAGTTTACAGTAGATTAAATATGTATATATGGTAAAAAAATAATGCAGAGTATCGTTTATTTTGCTTTTCAGTGGGTCGAAATTATCTTATACACGTAAAAGCCAACTTTGTTAACATTGAGCGCATACCAATACTAGTTACTCTATGCATTATTTATGAATAATAATGAAATAAAACGCGCGGTTGGCGAATAATAATGAAATGCTGCTCAATCTAAGATAACAGAAAACATTCGTTTCTAATCACGTGATAGGTATCGCGCGATAAACCGGATCTCGGATAAACGACATCGCTTTCATTACTACGGAGTTTATGATATTGTTATTATTCTCTCGTGTATTTTTCATTTGGTCGAAGTAATTATATACTTAAGTTGTAGTGATTAAAGTACTCCAGAACTAGGAGAAGGGTTATCGTTAAAATTGGAGAATATTTTTCAGTTTCTCCTTCATAAACCAAGGCGAGATAATCATCGTAACCGACTTAACTGTATAATATTTTTATCGCTTAACCCATAAACCTTTTTGGTATTACTCAAAATCGGATGTTGCAATCATTTTCTGGTTACAGAAGCGATGAGTGTATGTGTGTGTTGTTGATGTTACATATTTCGCTTATAAATAAAACGAAACACGCGTTGTAAAATGATGTAAATTACGTGCTTAATTGTTACGTCAGTTCGTCGTTTGTTGTTTATTGTTACGTGCGTAATTTTATCGGAGTTTTCTAGTGTTGCATGTTCTTTTCGAAAACCTGGTTTCGGATGTTATAAAATTTGGACCAAAATCAATTTTCTTAAAAGGAAAATGCGCACGAAATTCACGTCGAAAAGTGCAGTCGACGTTTCGACCTTTGGGACAAGACGAAATTTAAGAATAATTCTGACAATAAACTGCGTAATTTTTTTTTTGTCCTTTTTGAAATATTTAAAATTTCGTTTTCTTCATTTTTATCGACGAATAAAATCGTATAAAAATAAAAATAAACTGCTACATCGTCGCGTTTTTGTTAGAGGAATCGGTGATGTTAGAAACGATTTAGTATGCAAACTTGTAAAGTTATCGCATCGCACTTTATCCCCTTAAAACCCTCGAATAAAAAAAAAAGAATTTTTTTAAAATTATAGTCACTCGATAAACCGCGATTTTTATTTTTTCCCTCTTTTTTTTCATCTACCTTTAACTTAAAAAAGTAAAATTTTGATTCTTCAGAGATCAGTGTTTCGTCGCGTCGAATGTTTTAAGGAACCAGAAAACATTCGAAACGACAGTTCAAATTTATAAAAAAAAATCGAATTAATTAGAATTATTTTAACAGTTTCAGGAAGTTTAAACGCTTTTTTTTTGTCGTTCAGATGACCGACTTCGTACTGCAGTCGTTCTTAATCCTTACCCCGCTCGCTAAGGAAATTCGTACCATTTGTATGCGCGCATTTTACAATGCTTAAAAAATATGGCTTTCTATAAAAATCGGAAGAGCTTATGCATCCTGAATCGTACCTCACTCACTCTCGCTTTCTCCCCTAATAATTTCTGATTCATTGGATCGATTCCAATGCAATTAAGCTGCACAACATAGACTTACGACTCCAAAAAGTAACAATAGATATGCTAGGAAAGAAATCCATTCGGTCGTGTCTCCGTGCATTTCCATTTGAACGACTCGACCATAATAGAAAAAAATAAAAAATAAAATAAATAATAATAAGTAATAAGAAAAATCGGCTACAACATTCCTTCGTAGCTTAATCGATTTTGTACAAATATAATCGATTGATTAAATTGCACGTTTCGTTAATGTTTACTGGGTTCGTCTTCCGATTTTAGCAGTTAGAAATCGTGTATTATTTTCATGGTTTTCGAACACTGAAAGTGCACAGAGGTGTAGTTCCTAAACATTCTCGACTGCTCTTGTATTCAGACGTCCGCATGGCTGGCGACTGTCGGGCATTGCACTAGTTGATTTTGTTGCTTCCGCTATCAGGTAAAAGTTCAATCCCACAGGTGACCCGATATTTCGACCGAGTTAACCACTACACGCATTAACACAACACCGCCCATTGTTATCCATCTACCACGTTAAAATTAACCTCACCACGCCATCGAATTTTCTCTGATACTCATATTTACGCCACCATAAAAAAAATAACCGGTTATAAATTAAGTTTTCGGATGTTCACTCGATTAATACGGCGTAAAGTAAGGTGGAAATTAGTTCAGTCTCGGATTATGAATGTATATCAGGACGAAAATAGGTCTTTTAATTAAAGAAAAAAAAAATAATGCTGGCAAGTAGTTGTAGTGTATCGCCAGTCGTTTGTTGTATTGATTACGACTTAAGTAGAAACAGGATATAGTTCTGTTTGAGCTATTCATAGCATGAGTGAGATTTCTCAGGCTGTGTGACCGATAGCTGCAAAATATCGCTAACGATGAGTGATCAACCAGAATCGTTCTCGCAATTCCTAGATGACCAATAAGAAGAAGAGGATAAGTAATAGAAAGGATTAGTCGGCGACTAATCGCAGCTTTCGAATATCAAAAGTAATCACAAGAAATCTACTCATATGTAACTGGGAAACCATAAATTATCGTCGCACAAAACTTTCGCAAGTATTTTTATTTTTTTAATTTATAAATTTAAGGGAACAAACCGAAGAAATTGTTTCTGGAAATATGGGGAATTGAATGGAAAGAGAAGATTTATTGAGGGTATAAAACATAACGATGGATAACAATAAGACAAGCGAGAGGAAAATAATATTTCTTTCGATCTTTTTAGCTTTTAGTAATATGGTAGAACGGAAATCTAATGTTGAACAATGTTAGTGATGAATTTGATGATCTTTCGCAAGAAACGTATACGGATGCAGATTTTGAAAAATGGTAGTTTCTTCCGTTCCTTATATGCGCTACACAGACTAGTGAGATGTTAAACCAACGGCTGAGAGGAAAAAAGTATGCTATAGCGAATAGATGACTGAGCTGTGTATACTTTTTTCGGATAAATAAATAGCTAGCCGAAGACTAGAAAATGGCAGCGATTCGTACCTCTCTCTAGATAGAATTGAATCTGTGCCGAATGTAGGTGCTATATCGGAAAATATATATATATATATATAAGATAAAATAAATTTATCGATAGAGTTCGGAAAATATTTTGAAAAATTGTTATTGATCTTGTTATAGACGAACAGAATTCGGAGAGATTTGATGGCGAAGAATGGGTATACTCCCGTTTTTTCGTGAAAAAAATCTACCGGAAGATTACTGGATGCATTTTTTTGGATTTTTATAAAAGTAGAGCATGTTTTTGAATCTTTTCGGTATGCTGAAGAACGGAAGAATTGTTTCTTTTTTTAATTTTTTTTGTATTTTTTCCCCTTAACGTTCAGTTGCATCGAAAGAATTACGGTATAAGTAACTGCACCGGTTACGTTATTGAATAAAATGCCATTATAACACGATTTAACTGATATTTCCTCCCTTAATGCGTGAGTGGCAACTGTAAACAGTATTAAATTATACTATACGTTAGGATTATCATCCTTTAAAACGTTATCATCATCAAAAACACGAAAAAAATATCGGCTTTTAAAAATTTCTTTATTTTCTTTCCAGACAGGATGGCCGTCTGTGAAGCAACTAAATATGCATAATGATATGTAAAACGAACGTGTATCGAACTACAAATATGTCTTTATTTATAGCGTATGTTAAGAATAACATGGCTCTTCTGTACGGTGACATTCGCTCTTTTTTTTAATACGCGGCATGGTAAAAACTTTGAAAAATATATCTATGAATCAGTTTATAATATTGATAGAAATGCAGATCGTGGTAGAAAATAATAGCAAATATATATTTGAATATATATATTTTTTCTTCCTTTTTTTCCATTTTGTTATTCTGGTATACTGTACGGTTTATTTTCGATAAATCGAACCGAAATTCGAGATTCTCTGTACGTGTAACTAGAAACCGTGTCAAATTTTATTACGTTATCAGATCGTATAGAGTAAAAAACATGTAAAAATAGATAATAATTTTCATGTTTCCTAAAGAAATGTTATTTTTGACATTTTTTAAAAATAAATTGACAATTTAAATTTGACATTTTAAACCATTCTGCTGTAATGTAAACAAGCAGTTGCGGAAGGAATCAATTGTTTATATTCGTAGCGTGTCTTCTATTTTGGAACGGTTTAAATATGCCGTGATAATAATTTTCAATGTTATAAATTATATGTTGAATGCCATAAAGATCTATCAAATAATTCCGTAGTTATGAAGAGAAAAACCTCTGAAGTTTGTGCGTTGACATTCCACCATTTTTAAGCGGATGGAGATATAAAGTTAATTAATATTATTCTGGGTTCGACTTTAATATTGTGATCATTCTGTTAAATTTGATAAAAATCGATCAAATAGTTCAAAAGTTATTAGAGAAAAACTTCCAGAATTTGAACAGTCCTCCATTTTTAAATGGTTTAAAATAAAGTGTTAATTTATGTGCCTTCGAGATAACCATTAACGACTCGATCATCTTGTCGAATTTTATAAAAATGCAGAAAATAATTCGGGATATATTAAGAGCTGATCTCAGATGTTTAAACGTCTGCCATTTTTAAATGGATGAAGCTTAAGTGACGTGAAATCGAAATTGGCATCATTATCGAATTTTTCAGAAAAATCTAATAATTGATTCAAAGGTTATTAATGGAAATAAGTGGATAGACAAACAGTTTGTCTGTCTCAGAATTCTCACTTTCTTTCGAATATATATATATATATATGGCTATATATATAGAAAACGTTATTTTATAACAGTTTCTTGAAAATTCTCCGAATTTTATTTCTGTTCTCTTAAAACAAGAAAATTATCTGAAATATTTTGAACACGTCCACCAATTTTCTTTTATAGAGGAGAAGAAGAAGAATGAAAAAATGAAGTTAATGAATAGAATGGTGTAGAATTTTTGCAATATAACAAAATCACACAAAAATTTTATCTTAAATACAGTAATTCTGACGGTTGAGCAACTTATTCAAATAATTTAAACAAAGTAAAAATACTTTTCAAACGCTATCTAAAGGGAATTTTCTGTCATAATGAAGGGAAAAAACCTTCCTCGATATACGTAGATCCACCACATAAAACTGGAACAGGACAATTATCGTGTAAAATGAAAACGTTCCTGTTTCGTTTTTCCAATAATTGATGGTATTTGATTCGTGTGCATTTTAGTAATTAATAAACTCCCTGTTATCGATCGTAATAAATACATACGTAAAAAAAAAAATAAAAATAAAAAATTAGATTTATTCATGCAATATTCGTATCAATACGTGTCTGCAAAAACCTATTTAGTTTGAGGAAAAAATTATTATTATTATTTATCCTGTAAGCATGTGAAACTTACGATAAAAATGTGGATTCTCCGCAAAATAGAGCATATAAATAACTGACAGATAAAAAAAAAAAAAAAAATCGATCTATAAAATAACTGATAACTATATTTTTATTTTTTTTAATAACTGAAAATGGTTCCATTAATAAATAGTTTAAAACTTTATTGCCATTTTTCATAATTTACGAACTGTTCCGAAATTTGAACGTGGCAATAAAAGTGTTATATTACTGTGTTTATTTAATGATTTGATATACCAAACTTGCATATTTGTTACTGTAATCACTTCTAAATTGTTCCAGTTTGTTTTTTTTTAATGCCAAAACAAACAGTGGTTTTTAATATTTTCAGTTTTAACTGTTCGCAAAAGATCGGATTTATGAGATTATTTTATTTGTTTAATATCTTTTTTTTTAAATGAAAGGTGAGGTTATAACTGTAACTTGCCTAGTTTATACGTAAATCCCGCCCTGTTTATAGACGTCATAATTATAAAACAATTTTAAATATTAATCGTGTTTTTACGTTGTATGTCATCAGTACATTAAGAATGGGCATGTAGAACATTCAAATTTCGTGGGAATCTTTCTTATTATCTAAAAATTACGCGTATTAATTTAGAGGTTGCTGCATGGTATGGCGTTGCAAGATGGCTGCGACCATTTGAAATATTAAAACGATGATATCTCTGTAACATTCGTAACATGTGATTGATATTGTAGCCATTTGAAAGAAATTTAGGTGTATTTTATAATAGTTTTTCTGTTTGTCTGACCGTCATCAATATATCAAGAGTAGACATGTGGAACATTCAGATTTCAAGGAAAAGGATAATACGAACGATTTCCTCGAAATCATTCGTTTTACCTAAAATATACGCGTATTAATTCAGAAGTTGCTACATGGTGTCGCCTTGCAAGATGGCTGCGACCAGTGGAAACATTAAAACGACGTAACCATTCGTAACACGTGATTGATATTATAGCCATTTGAAAGGAATTTAGATGTATTTTATAATAGTTTTCTGTTTGTTTGTCTGACTCTGTCTACAACATACAGTATATATATAGGAAAACAGTTGCAGGGAAGTAAAATTTTATCCTGTCTTGACTACACGTGGTTTCAAAATGGCGATCGTTCGTACATCGAAAACTATTTGTCGCGCATGAAAGATGATATACTCGTATGAAAAGTTTATTTTTTTTTGTAAAATATTACTTCATCCGCATTGTTCTGTTTTTAAAATTTCGATTAAACTTTAATTATTTATAATAACACTTTATAAATTCGTCTCCTGTTAGAGGAGGGGAAAAAAAAACAAATAACGTCTTTCGGTATTAAGAAGTCCATCCAAAAGCCATTTTATTTTTAGAGAAATATGGATGGCAAAGTAAAATATATATATATATGTATAAAAATAAAGAAAAACAATATAGGCTACAAAGAACGTTCCCTTAGGAATAGGCACTTCAAATCAAATATTTCTCACACAGAAAGTTTTTGAGTTTGGTGTATGCAAATTGCTTCTTGGTATTCGGAGATTAATAGTTTATAGAACAGGAGTGGATGTGTGGATTAAGTGCTCGTCGATATTGACCGGAATAGAAGGAAGTCGTCGTCGAAATTTATTATCCGTTCATATAATCATGAATATATTATCCGCTCATTTTACTGTACCACATCGTGTCACGTGTTCGTCGACAACCCAAACAAACAAAATATAAAGAAAAAAACAAAATATTATAGATTTATTTGCATTTTTGACGGGTTCTACTTAGCAGAACTATATCGAAGTAGAAGGGGATGCTTATCTTATCGATCGCGGAGAGTTTACTCCAATCAATATTCGTGAACTCTCCTCTGACCCGTCGATGTTTTGAGATTCGGATTTATCTCCTGCCTTTTAATATTTCCACTTCTTTCACCTAATATTATCTACAAATGCAAATCGAATTTCGTTCGATTTTTAATGTCGATTAATCGATTAAAATCTGCGTTAAATATCTAATTTATTTATATTTTTTTCGTGTTGTTTACTTCGACTTTCGCACGTAAACAGAAGAAGAAGAAGAAAAAAAAAAAACAGTACCCGTAATGATATAAACATGTATATACGTCATCACGCCGTTCGCGGGTTTAAATCTACCTTTTTATCGATTGGGTTACACTAGAAAATTAATTCATTTAGTACATACTTTTTTTTGGTCGATATTTTGCATTTATTTTCGCTAATAAGGTCAATCGGACCCGCAGCACCTGAGCGCTCCATTTAATTTTTGCAACATCCTGTCCTGATTCACTAGATCTCAATGCGTGGGGCTTGCGACTGGACACACAAAAGATAGCATTTATAGCATTATTTTTTACTCTTTTTTTTATTATTAAATGCCTGACGTTCTCGAATTTATATATCGTGTACGTGGTCTGGATTGAAAAATTATTTGAGGTCACGATGCGAATGTTTTTTAAGAACAAATCGATCAATTATAAGTGACACGCCTAAGCTCTGTTCGAAAGTATTTCCAAGTTCATCCAAATATCGATGTCAAGTGCAGTTAGCTATATATATATATTGCCAATACATGGATAAAAAGATATATAAGGGGAGGCCCTCGGGCATAACAATTCGGATTAAAACAGAAAACACGCCTCGAAAAAAAAAAAAAAATAATTCTGTAGCTTAAAAATCCTTGTGTTGCGGGATTCCAATCTGCTTAAGTAGCGCGTAAGAATGCAGATTTTTTTAACTGACGCCAGCAAAAAAAAAATTTTTTTTTTGTAAAGTCTGTAAAATAATCAGTATAATAATAATACCGCATCATCGATTTTCATTCGGTAAAATTCGTGACTTAAAACGAAACTGTGAGTGTAGCGATAGGATATTGTAATAGTTCACGTTATCGTACTTGAAAGCATCGTTCGAAAAATTTCTCCTACACGTTGTCATCGTGACAAATTAATCCGCGAACACGAGAAAATGATGCTATCATTCCGTTCGAATTTAAAAAAAAAAATCGTATAAATTTATTTTATTAAATTTTTACCAAAAAAAAAAAAAAAAAAAAATTATTATTCACGCTGAAAACAACTTACTTTTTTAATGAAGATTGTTATTTTCTTTAAATTAATAATGAGCTTAAAAAACCGGAAAGATTTAGAATTATCTCTTATCATCCTTATACTAAATTTAATCCTTAAAAACTATTTTAGTCTTATATATATCTCTTTATTGTTTGTTTCGAACTGGAGTAGGATTAAGTATGTTTTCTTTGAGTCGGATAAATAAACCCATCCGAAACCCCCTGAAAGACTATTTTCTCTTTTAAATGAAACGGTATAAATAGAAAAATTTATTTGATGTGTTACAAATAAAAGTAATTTAATGCTTCCCTTATTTTTTAAACTAAATTTGTTCTATTGAATGATCAGGAAGAATGAGAAGAAGAGAGTGACGTACATAAAAAAAATGATAGTTTTAATAAGCCTTATGTTCTTGTTTCCTCATCCGAAAATTGGCAGCTATAGAAAGGAATTTCAACCGTTCCAAAATCTATAATAGCGCATTTAAAAATCTATTTGTTACGGAAGAAGAAGAAGTAGAAAAAAAAAAATTTTAAATATGACGATTTAAAGAAATGTGTGTGTGTTACATTATTTGCCATTGGCGAATTTTAAACTGATTTAAAGAAAAAAAAATTTCTGACCTTTAAGCGAATCACGTCAAAAATATGTCGTAGGTTTCGATACAGGAACGATGAACTAATGGGGATATAATAAATCTATACTGACAGCCTTATATATTTGAAATAAACTTCTAGAAATGTGGATCCGCGTTTCTTTTATTTTTCCAAATTGATTTCTAGTTTCTGGAAGAAATCCGATCATATAACTTGACATAGAGATCGGAGCAGGTGAACTTGCTTTATTCCAATCTCAGATGTTCTCTTCTCTTTTCTCTCTTTGCAACTAAAAAAAAAAAGGACAAATTTAATTTATTCAATCTATATCCATCTAAATAGAAGTATCGAAGAGCTAACTCGTTCCTGAAAGAACCTCGGCAGTTAAACGTCTTTAGGAACAAAATGATGACTTTCGCGAACTGTTTCATTTTTAACGTACCTATGTACTTTGAATGGTATCTTTTAAACTAGTTTTTCTTTTTTTTTCTCTCTACTGAATCGAAAATCGATATATAGTGTATCAAATTTATCTCTTCGGTTTAATATATTTATTCACGTAATTTCGGCAAAATTTTCCGATCTAACTTTAGAACTGGTAGTGCAAAATTGCGTATTTTACGTAGATGATATGCAGTTGGCCAGGAAAGATGCTTAAATTAAGCAAAATATGCGTAAAGTGCGAGCAAAACTGCATAAATCGTGAACTCTTATCTATCTATCATTTGGCCCAGGACTCATATTTAGATATTCCACGTTATAGTCGAATATTTTTCTAACGTAACCTATCAGGGCTTCCAAAAACTAGTGACCAGGCATCTCTCGACTTGGTTGCTAGCATAAATCGCGAACTAAGTTACGTAAATGGCGATTAAACTAGGAGAATAATAATAATAAAATTAAACAAAGATACGCAAATCGTGAGCAAGAATGAGTAAGTCCACGAAAGTTACGTAAATGGCGAAAAAATGCGCCGTTTTTCGATAAAAATCGCGAATTTTAAGTAAGATTTCGTGATACGTTAGCCACTTTTAACTGTGATCCTTCCCATTAAAAACAGGAAACGTACGTGCTCTATCTTGTAAACAACGACTATACTTAGAAGTATTTTTCTTATTCCACTTTAAATATATATATATACATAATCCATGCAAATTATGCAATATTTTGGATGATTACAGTGTGCATAGATCCTATCGAACCACCTGAAGAACACCATCGATTTTTTTTTTTAACGTTAAGATAAATCTTGTCTTCGCTTTTGGTTTTCCTCTCTTTCGCTTTTGTTTCTTTAACAAATTCAAGAAGGTTCTCGTCTTACCGAAAATTCTTCAATATATGTAATTTATAGTCCACGATCCGACCGAAGTAAAATATAAACCGAAATAGTTAGATTATAATACATCAGCCATCTTATAAATTCCGTACTTTACCGGATTATATTAATAAATATTGAGAATTCGGACGACGTACTAAACCGCCGAAAACATAATTACGAGTTATTGGCGAATAAAGTACGTTTATAAGCGGCGGTAACGAAAAATAACAACTTTAACGAACACTCCGTGATCTGTTTATAACGAACAGGTTAATATTTCTAACTGTTCAATAACTTAACTAAGCCGTTTTATTAAATTAAAGTTTCGAATTACAAACGCCGGACTTATCCAAAAATGGCGATTTCGAGTTTATAAATTCGGATATATTCCGTTTATGGCGGCGCTTTTTACCGATAACAAAAAAAAAATAGTACGGGCCCCCTGGCGGTGTAGAAAAGAAGAAGAAGAAGAAAAAAAGGAAAAAGTTTTTTCAATTAACGATGTTCTTCGCACTGATGGCGTCCTGGAATATGTGGTCGATCACTCCCGTGAATACTGAATAACTACATAACAGGGCAGGTGACGAGATAAGGTGATTTCGCTTGAATTATTGAACGGAGGAACAAGTTCCAAATAAATTCCCCAAATTCTGAATTCACCGTTGGATGTAATCCGAGCCAGGCAGTAAAACTCGACTAAACTTTATATCAGTCGAAGAATGCTAAAATAACGCTCATTTATAGTTAATATTTTCCTCGTAAACGTCACTCACGGATGCCTATCACTCATTTTATCAAACGTTAATAAAATAAAATAAAATTGTTACGAAAATAACGTAATGCGTATTAGAAATTACGTCAGAGTTACGTCACTCAGCTCGGTGACGTAGAACGGAAACACGTGCGTTTGTAAACGAACATGTGCTTCGGCAACGACCTTGAATTTAATTTACGCCCATTAACAAAACCCAGAATTCATTTTTACGCTCGATTTTCGTGCGTCGAAACTTCGTTTACGCAGCTGATTTTTTTTTTTCTGTTTGACGCCGAATCTCACCTTTTAGTTTATCACCGAATTAATTGCCCGTCCTTCCGACTTCGACGGGGCGTTAATGGGTGACGTCACCGACGAAAGTATCTCCCGTGCGCATGAGTATTAATGTTTACTTGGGTTTACGACATCGCTACTCTGTTCCGTCGCACGTAGCCGCAGTTTATTTATTTATTTTTACTTTTTTCTTTTTTAAACCGTAGAAAACAAATATTCAAAAGTTGTATTAAAAACTTAATAAGAATTTCTAACGGTCGGAATATATTTTTATCGATCAAAAAAAAAAAAAAAACCTGGAGAATTTTCATTTCCGAGTTTCTTTAACCTGTTAAAAAATATTTTCTCTCTCTCTCTCGCTTCTTCGCTACGTTTATCAATTCTCCATTTCTCTCTCTCTCTCTCGCTTGCGCTTTTGTTTATCTCGAACCTTTGAAGGGGTGGTTTCGGTGTGTAAACAAAAGGATTCTTTAATCGTCGCTTTAAAATCGTTTAAACTTTTAGTGTTATTCACCGATCGCCATAAAAGTTTTATAATTAAAAAGCGCAGAAAGTCATTTTTCGCCTTGGCAAAATTAAAAATCGCGAAACGAACCGTTTGTGTTTCGATAGTTTTAATTAATCTTTTTCGCGTAAAAAAAAAAAAAGCGTGCGGAATATATTCGTCTTGTTTAAAACTTCATTAATTGGCACAGTAAAAAGTTTGCTGCACAGTTTTTTTTTTTTTTGTTTTTTTTTTTTTACGCGGTTCTACTGCTTTGGGAGGTTCATTAAATCCGAGTGTTTTTCCTGTCCGTATCGACACGACTCGTTTTAATCGGCAATAAGATTGGTGGGAAATTAAGTCATATTGTGGGCAGACGCTTTTTATGATACTGTGTCAGGAGCGCTATTGTTATGTCGTAAGCTGCAAATATATACCGCCTCTGGGACATAAATTCTTCCGTTTTAAGGCAGGAACTTTAGCTTGAATAGCCAGGCAGAAGTACTGAATATTTCAACGTTAGCCATGTTCTCATCGGACTAGACAAATTAAGCTTAGTGTGTGTCTGTGTGTGTTCCGTGTTTTGAAATTTTAAACAGGATTACGCCAACCTTATTGTTACAATTAAAATAACGAAAATTCTTTAAAATTCCTATTTTTATTATTATTTTTTTTTAAATATTCTTATACATATAAATAAAAGCGCAGTTAATTTAAATAATAATAATAATAATAATAACTCTTTTAAGTAAGCGTATGTCGAGTGGCATCGTTGTCGTAATTCGAGAGGTGGAATCGCGTTGTTAAAGTGATTATTTTCGCGTAATTTTAAATAAGATTAAAAAGAATTTTAACTGATATTTTAATCTCTCTTTTTTTTAAGAAATAAAAATAACTGTAAGTGTAAAAAATCTGACTATACCTAAAGTCGCGATAAGAAGTTGCAAGGAAATGGCGCGCCATTATTTTAATGAAATCTGCAGGAAATTTCCATAAAGTGTATCCGGTTCGATGTAGTAACGTAATACGTCTTTAAAATTAAAATAAATTCTAAACTGTCGTCGCAGGCTAAAATAATAAAAATTTATGTGCGACTTCGGATAAAAATCGAGTGGTTTCCGTATTGTTTATCGAGTTTTTCTTTCATGTTAAAGACGAATAAAAATATGAACCCTGGAATAAATGGCGAGTTATTTTTTTTTTTATTTTTTTTCCCACATTGTGTTTTCAGTTATAAATCATTTCGTTCGGTAAATATTTAAAGACGATTAAATATTTTAAATGAAATCAAAAATTTAAACAGATACACGTGGCGAATTTTTGTTCCCCGTTTTGCAATTTTGATATCGAAACTGCGAACGTCCAGGAAGTTAAAAGCGGACACACTGCTGTTATTGTCCGGATGGAAGTATCGCGTTATATTCGAGTAGTTTCGTTATAGTTTTAATTAATTTACCGCTCCAAACACGTCTCTTTGACGAGTTAGGAACCGCACAAGATATGTAACAAAAACATTCGCCAAAAAAAATAAAATTGTATCGCGTGTAAATCGGTTTAAAGTGGAGAGGGAAAAAAATAAATAAATCCGGGATAAACAGAAGAAGTCGCGGAATTCGAGCGCTAAATATTTATTTGTATTTTTCGCGACATAAAAGTTTTATGACCAATCAAGGAAATGCGGGTCATGTTCTAACAGGCTACTTTCGGAATTTTTGACATTGTCTCTCCCCGGCTCCAGCTAATTATTTAGAGAGAGATCTTTAAAGATTGTCAGATAGATAAATTTTCTGCCTAAGTGACTTTAAGTTTAACGTGTCGTTAAGACAAGTCGTTTTGGCGTGAATTCTGGGATTACCAAAGAATTTTTCGGATAATAAACGCGTTTAAAATAAGATCCGAAATCGCCGAAGACATGTTAAAAAAAAAAAAAAATACTTAAACGCTTGTAAGATTGCCATCTTTAGCCAATTTACGTTACGAAATCGAGTTCTATTTTCGCGATTCGCGATTATTCTGCCCGTCGTTTTTCTTTCGGAAAAACAGTTGCCGTCCTAAAAATTACCCGCCTAAACGCTCTAAATTTTCGAAAATCGTTAGAATTTATCTAGCAGAATGACACACGAATGCAGAAAACAACCCATCTCGAATTTTCTTAAAAACTGTTCGAGCGTTTAACGTGGCGTAGTGTCGATACCGTCCTTCCACTTACGCGCCTGTTTGAACTGCTTTTAATGTCATCATCGAAACTTAAAGACTTCATTTAATTCAATAAAGAGGATTAAATCAATCGCTATCCATTAATATTATATAATCTTAAATCAAACTGAATAATTAGTTTCGTACATAAAAAAGGGTCAAGATTTAATAATCAATAAGTAGCATTTTCGCCAAGTGGTAATTTAGAATGCCAATGTTTCATCCGATGGCTCCAGGGAATATTTTGATTCTCAGATGAATAAATGCTTAGTTAAAACCTGTCTGCAAACATTTATTCTGCACTTATCAGTTCTAAATCGAATTATAACTATACTTTATGAAGTCATAATAACCGTAAACTCTTCTATCGAACGTTATTTAATGATTGTTGTGTCTATTGTTGCGCCCATTTTGTTTTTGTTGTTGTTAAAAAGAATAATTTTTTCTTTTTTTCTTTTGGGTTTTATTAAGTGTGAAGATTTAAAATAGGGCATTTAGGACGGACATGACAGAGCTTGACAGCAGCAATTCAATTCGTAGCTCTCACTTTAGTTCGTCAGGCAGACCAGTTCGACCAGTATTGTCTCTTGTCTCTCTCTCTTCTCTTCTGGCTCCTGTTTGATGCCTTCCCTTCACGACGAGGAACCATTCGACAGTACAAAGTATATTTTTTTCGACTCAAAATCGAACCGATCTTCGATAAATTCTCGATTTTTACGCAGTTTAAAATATATATTTGTTTCTTTTGTTAGTTCGTTTGTTAAACTTCCTAACGTTTAAAACTCGGTTAGAAGTGCCATCGGGACGCTTAATATTTTAATTGATCGTATGGCTCGACAAACGCACGAACTTCGAAAAGATATGGAAGAAAATTCTTAGTTTATAGATGGGAAAGAATAGACGAGGCGCCATGTTGACGACCAATATACGTCCTTGTTTCTTATGTCGCGTAATAAAACGACAGCTCCGGATTGTTAATACGTCGAGTCATTAACAGTTAAGGGATTTTTTTTTTCGTTTTTCCTTTTTTTCTTTTAACTTCCTCTTCTTCGTCCCTCGTACACTTAAAAACCGTGAACCGGGCCAAATATTTAGTAATTGCCAGCAGGCGGCACATATACCTATTTGTCTTAATTATTTACAGCGTGTCATCTCCGTAAAAGTTGGTCGAAAAGGGCCAACGACGTCGCTTTCGTGTTCCAACAGATTAAAAGGTCAAAGTTCATATTTGAATATTTTTCCTCTTCCGAACCAGCTCTTGCGGGGCGAGGAAAAATATCCACTGTGTATGTGTTCTAGCTTGAACCTACTCGTCTAGCAAGGACAAAGAACGACCACTTTATATTCGATAGGCCCTATCGCTTTTGCCACTCAAATCGTATTCCGTGCAAGATACGTAACGCTGTAATTAATTAATAAACAGTTTTTTTTGTTAGTTTAGAGACGATTCTTCTTTATAGGATCCATAAAATATATAATCACTTTTTTATATTTTTTTCCTTTTTAATTTAAAGTGAGATTTGTAAAATTTTATGTAAAATTAAATTCTACCACCCTGATATACGATGGCGTTTAAAGATAAAATTAAGAAATTCGACGAATTTTTCATTATTAAAAAAAAAGAAAAAGATAAGCGAAAGGTCAGTGACCTTAGGTCTCACTAGGTCATTCAGTTCAATAAACTCTAAATGTGGACCTCGAAATTTTGATCGAGAAACTTTTTTTTTCCATATATACACTGCTGTTGCAGTGTTTATAGTGTTATTTTTATGTGATAGCGAATACGACAACCTGGATGTATATATATGCTGTATATAAATATATAGTTGGTGGTTTAACCCACATACTAATTCAATCCTACAACTAAGTCCTTTGTTTGGCGCTTTTAACCTCAACATCCTGTCTATAGGTTAAACAATTAGATAAAGTGTTTCATTGTCTTGATGATCCAATCTTCGAAAGACTACATTTCTTTGTCTGCAGGTATTAAAACTTTGATTTTATCTGACGAATCCAAGAGTTGTCATTTTTACTTCACACGAGATGTTACCCATTAGATTGGTTCTCGATAACCCCTCCTCTAAACCCTCGGCGAAGAAGAAGCATTAATGGTTTATTTCCGACCATATTCTTTTTCCTTCTGGCATAAAAGTGCGTCGATGCTGCTGCTTCAGGATGCGCTTTTCGTGCGTCGATTTTTTCACTCCATTGTCTTGTAAACTACAAGACTACGAGGCGCGTTAAAATATATATAATGGATCACGTGAATCTCACGCAAAACTGATCTGCGTGATTATTCACGAGATTTAAAACGTTAACGAAGAACATTCGTTAAGCGCGCGCTATTTATATTGATCAAAATTACGTTGGCGTAAATTATCGCCACATCGCATTCACTTAAAGCGACGATTATTTTTAAAATTATAAAATTCTCCCTTGTTTACAGTGGAGAATCTCGGACGAGGCGATAGAGAAATGGAAAAAAAAAAGATTATTATTTATATAAAACTAGCGTTATCGAATAATAAAATGCAATTAAAGACACACTTTGTTTTCTTTCTTTTGATACATCTTTAAATAGACTTATTATTATTCCCTTCCTAAAAGCATTAATCCTGTTAGAAGAAAACTTGTTTGTTCGTAGGAATTCTTGAACTGGGCGGGTTCATTTCCTTAATCCTTAATCTTGTTGTCTATTAGCGAGATTTTCTTCCACTTTAATTATCCATTTCTTCATTTTATCGTTTTTTTTTTCTTACGGAAAACCTTGCATTTAAGAAAAAAAAACAGATCATTAATTACAGTTTAAAAGCATTTGAATAATTTTAAATAGATCTAAACTCGATTATTGGCAGTTAGTTTTCGTTAACCTTCTTAAAACTTTTTAATTAATTAATTAATTAGAGGTTTAGAAAGTGGCTACAGTTTAACGTTCGAAATGATAATTTACGGATAACCGAACTGTGTATTGTGTCGTTAATCGAGATAATCGGTTTCGATTACGGTTTTAAAAGAAAACAAAACGATTTTAATCGATGTTGCGGTTACTAGAGGGAGAGGGGGGACGGGATTTTGGTCGCAGTTTTTGTCTTCTCTCGCATATTCTAGACGACAAAACTGTTATGTCAATAACATTAAAAAGAGATAAATTCGACGCTTTCGAATGCGGAGACGAGTATTTATCACGAATCGATGATGTTTGAACAAGTGGTAAACACACGACGAGATACGCGGGGCGGTTGCGCACGTTTCCTATAAAAGGTCTCCACGTGCGCCCGCCATCTTGCGTATTCTCGTTCCGGCAGCCGGCCATCAACACACAGGGGGCGTCTGTGGCGGTGGCGTCGTCGTCGTCGTGGTGTTTGTTGCTAAGCCTCGTGTTCTCCGGCTGAAGACGGCGAAAGAAAATCTCAGGAAGATCGCACCAGTTTCAGTACCATCGGCTCAACCAATAACTCTCGTCGAGATCTCGGCATTTCTTATCGTCGCCGAACACAACTGTAAGTGTTGGCAGGTGTCAAGAGCACGTATATCCAGTCCGTGTTTCGATATATATATGAACTATTCCCGTTTTATTTATGTAACGTGTACCCCCTCCACTTTATTCTATCCGATTATAAACGATCGTGACCGAATTATAAAGATCGCCATTGCGTTTTCTAAATTTAATAAAAGTAATTGCTGTATAAATTTTTTTTTAAAATTTGCATTAGGAAAGCGGCTTTTTTTTATTTAAAATTTATGCGACCAAAATTAAACAACAGTCTTTAATCACGTGGTCGGTGGAAATTGTTATTTTGTCACGTGAACCGCCGAAGTTGGCTTTCTCCGAAAAGTGTTAATCACCATTTCTGTTACAGGATCGATTGCCGTTGTTTCCCAGTCTAAATTTGCTAATTGGCTATATGACATTACTGGCTTCTGATGTACTATAAGGTAAGTTCGAATTCTGATGTAGATCTAGATTAGCATTAAAAAAAACCGCGGTTTTTACGTTACAACTCGAATTTCGCGGATACCAGCCCTGAAAAAAACGTAGAAAATTTTATCAACCGGCGTAAAATCCCAAACCGGTGCCAGCTTTGGTTGCATCTCGTATTACTCAGCCTCAACTTATATATATATATATATATATATACAACCATCGCATGAAGATATAGACGAAACTATATCTTCGTACCATGTTGGAGATAATTCCCATGCTAAATGATGTTAGAGAACCTATATTAACCGCGACAGTTTCCTGACGCGTGATTGAATGGGAGGTTAGCACAATGACCCATGATTACATATTAACATATTACCATCTGCTAATTTTTGACAGGGCTATTTTATATCTTTCTAAACTGTTTAAAATTCGTATAAATTGCGTTTTATGCTTCCACGCGAAAATTTTATATTTTCTCGAAAAACAGTTTTATTTTTTTTTTAACTTAAAGAGCATGATAAATGAATTTATGACATGTTCAAATTATCCTGATTGTAGGAAGTTTTCAACGAGGTAATTAATTTAAATAAACCGTTAAGCATGGTTCTAAAACTTTTAAATTAATTAATATATGTATAGAAAGTTTAATTTAATTGTTTATTAATTCCATGAAAAATTATTATTATTATTATTTTTAAATGTACTCACGAAAAGCACGTTGAATTTTTCTAGTAAATAATTTCGGCAAACAAAAATTCTTATTTTATGAATATCCTCTCACGTGGAACTTCTTCATTATTTATATTCAAGTAGCCATTTTTTCTTACATATATTTTTATTGACCAGCTAGAACATATTTTTAGATAAACCTGCGTGTAAATACTGTGAGACTACGTAATGCTAGAGTTTCCTGATAAGAAAAGACACGTATTACACGTTTTCAACAGAAGTTAAAACTTTAGAAACTCTACATTTAATATAACAATATCAGACCGTAATATGGCGTCGACTAATTATCCTTAAACATACATGATGGACTGTTTTGTGATGCCGTTTTGATATATCTACCGTTCGAGTGACTCATATTAGCTAATTATTTTAATTTAGATGAGTCTAGAGATTCGCGCATGCTTCCTGTAGATAGCTATATCACAGACTATCAAAAGAGTAACGTGTCTGAACACGCTACGGAGCGTGTTTGGACAGATATTTCGATAAATTGTACGTATCACTCCCGTTCGCATATGTAAGTTTTAATATTAAAAAAAAAGGAAATATTCTCGTTTTCGGGATTATTCTGCATTTATTCACTTGATTAAAGTTACGGAAACATTAACCTTGAAGATGCCTAGGGGTAAAAAAAAGGTTTTTCGGGGTTTTTTTCTCATCTAGGAAGCTGTTTTCCATTTTAGAATCGAGGAAAAGCCGTCGTCATTTTCGATTTATCCAAATTTGCCACAATAAATTAAGATTTGGGGAATATCGACGTTTTAAGTAACGTATCGGATTTCGCTGGCGTTTAAATTAAACAACGCTACATTTCTAAACAAAATTACCTCTTTTGTGTTATTAAGTAATTTGGTTACACTTTCAGAAATTCGTCGCAAACTAAAACAATATTGAGTTTCATAAACAAAATACTTTTTATTATTTTTTTTAACCGCATTCTGTAGTAATAAATAGGTCACCTGGCTATTTTTGCGACTGGAATCTAATCTTTCAAAAATCGTTTTACCCAACAATAAAGTCCTGAATACGATATCCTCTGCGTGTGTTATTTTTTCAAAGGTATCAAGAAACTGCCAAGTCGAAATCATACTGCTGACTTTATTTAAAAAAAAAAAAAAAACAAAAATGATATCACCTTTCTATTATTCTCCGTTAGTCATTTTTCCGTTTTAGCCGAGCGAAAAATTTAGAAAATTGTGCAATAGCTTACGAATTTTGTACGCTATTGCACATATCTATGTCCTATTGCAGCGATGTAGACGATAAGGCGTAATTTTTTTAACGCAATTTATACCTCCGAATGTATGTATTTATATATATATAAGCTTATATGTTAGATCTAGTACTAAAAACATTTAGATTGAAGGAGTTTTTCCCGAAGAATTAGCGACGTTTTCAAGAAATAAACGTTGAACGAAAGGGATTATAAGCGTCAGTATTGGCTGAAAGGATATTGACGGTTAAAGAACTAGGGTCTACCTGAAATCGTTCGTCTTCTACTCTGCATTTTTATTGATCATTGAGAAAAGTTTCCTTGGAAATCGCTAAGTTGTTTGCTTGGG
Organism: Androctonus mauritanicus; assembly: GCA_011317285.2. Taxonomy (NCBI): domain Eukaryota; kingdom Metazoa; phylum Arthropoda; class Arachnida; order Scorpiones; family Buthidae; genus Androctonus; species Androctonus mauritanicus. The sequence goes on from WUQG02446958.1 coordinate 24,509, forward strand.
AAAGAATTTTAAAAACAAATAAAAGTTTTCAGAGATTTTAAAACACCAGAGTAATTGCCTTAAACATTGATGATAAATGAATGATTCCAGTAAGTTCAACCAATTTTTTTAATTTAATTGTAATTAGTTTAACGTATGCTTGTACGGCGTCGACTATTTCCAGATAAATTCTATATAGTGTGTATATATATCGGATAGAAATATGTATAAGCTTCTGTTTATCACTGAACAGTGACATCTATTTTTCTTTCCTTATTTTTCATAGTATACCAGTGTTATATATGTATAACGCATAAATTGTGTAAATATACTATACACTATATGTTTATCCTGTATTATAGATTGCCATATACAAGATGGAAGTGTGTATAAGCTTCTATTTATATTTGCTACTATAACATTTACTTTCCATTCTTATTTATTCTCCATACTATACTAGTAGTGTCCTTGTATGAAGGGCAAATTGTTTGAGTATAGCTTACTGTGTATATACTCTTTTTAGACTGCTGTGTGCAAGATGGAAGTGTGTATAAACGTCTTATATCTCATACTATACATTGACTTTCGTTCATTATTTATTCTTCGTAATATACTAGTAGTGTCCTTGTATGAAGGGCAAATTATTAATTAATTATGAGTATAGTTTATCGTATATATACTATATATTGTGTATATTCTATCTTGTATAGATTGCCATATACAAGATGGAAGTGTATATAAACTTCTATTTATATCTGAGACTATACATTGACTTTCCTTATTTATTCTCCATAATATGCTAGTAGCGTCCTTGTATAAAGGGCAAATTGAATATAGCTTACTGTGTTTATACTCTTTTATATATTGTATATTCTCTCTTGTATAAATTGCCGTATATAAGATGGAAGTGTGTATAAATGTGTATATCTGATATTATAACATTTACTCTCTGTTTTTCATTTATTCTCCATAATATACTAGTAGTATCCTTGTATAAAGGGCAAATTGTGTAAGTACTGTGTATATAATCTATAAATACTGTATATTGTGCGTATTCTATCTTGTATAGATTGTTGTATACAAGATAGAAGTGCTTATAAACTTTTTTTATATCAGCTACTATTACATCTATTTTCGTCCTTATTTATTATTCATAATATACTAGTAATATGTGTGCACAAAGTGTAAACTGTATAAATATACTGTATATAATCTTGTGTAAATTAATATATGCTTGATACTATAACATTTATTTTCATTCCATATTTATTCTCTTTAGTATATTTAATAGTCTCCTTGCATAGAGCGTAGTCTAATCTGTGCAAATATATATCCTATATATATTCTACACGTATAGATTGTTGTATGCAAGATTCTGTGCGTATATCTGATATAGTTTTCGTTCGTTATTCTCCATGATATGGCAGAAGTATTCTTGCAATAAATTGCACGCTATTTTAGATTATCTGTTGCCCTAGGACGTGTCTAGTTAGCAGATATTTTCAATTAAAAATTTTCGTCGATGATGCTGTCGCACTTCTATCGCTGACTGGCGTAATAAATATTAGTAATATGAGCCGCAAATCGTCAGTATGTTAGAAAAATAGTTTGGAAGGAGTGTATTACTGCGAATGTTTTTCAGTTTTATAAAGCTCAAACATCTTTTTTTTTTCACGTAAACCGATAGAGTGGAGGTGGAAAAAAAGAGAGAGAAAGAGAATAAAAGAAAATACGTACGTGAATTCTTCAGTATTCTCCAATATACTTTAAGTACATAAATTCAAATTCGGAGGATCGAATATTCTCTTTTGGGATAGCGAAAAAAACATTGTAAGCCATAGTGAAGTATGGCAAGGAAAGGTAAACTGCCAGGTTGAGGATGTTAATATTTAATAAAATAGGAATTGCTCGAAGGATCGCAGATATAGGCTATATATATATTTCGTCAAAGAAAATGAAGACGTACGTTCGAATAAACTTTAAGAATAATCGTCGAGTTTGCGATACGACGCGAATTTTTTTTAAGAAAAAAGAGACGTTTTCTGCGAATCGCTCTTTAAATTATTCATCGTTCTCAGAAGAGAAATGCTTAATTAGAAGAAGAAAAACTAAGTGTAATTCGCCTTTAATTTTTATTTATAACTGCATTGAATTATATATAATTTGATTTAGAGGTTATCCACTTTCTAGATGGTTTAACTTGAGAATGGAGGCGAAGTAACGACTACAATATGGCTTTTGTTTAGCCGCGAGGATGGCGATGGATTTATGCGCCATCCAAGCAGATTTTTTTATTATTATTATTTTTTTAACCTGGCCATTTTCGAAATTCGCAATTAAGAGGTGAATCCTGGGAGCGCATCGCTCTGATTGCATGCCGGTCGCGTTCTCTCTCCCTCGATATCTTCCATTGGTTTTGATGATGTAAGAGGAAGACGTTTGTCGGCCGGAAGCGCGTGCTGAGCATGGTTTCCGGTGACGTCACGGAACGCAGCTTTTTTTTCTCTTCCGCTTACATAGCTAACAGGTATACTTATAAACGGTTGGCAAAGGTCGTGGCGAATCCTTTAGCCGTACCATTGGCCGTTATTTCCGTCTTGCCGCGCTCCGATTGGTCGACGATGCGTGCACGAGACCAAGGCGGCGTAGACACGTATGGGGTGGCGGTACAGAAGGCAGATCAAAGTAAGTGCAGCGGCTCTTTATACGCGTTACGTGACGTCACTGGAGTGTTTTGCATTATTTAGGATGAACGCTTAGCCGGGCAAGTGTCGGTCGGACCACACGGCCGACTGTCGGCGAGGCGCAGGTCGGTCGGGTCCTGCAATAATCGTCGTCTGTTAGGCCTAGCTTCGTATCGATTCCGGATAGGGTAGGATGACGTCAGCGGTGACGTGGAAGGCAGTCCGAACCGGAAGTCGACGACTGCGACCCCCTCCACACGCGGGTTGCTGTATAAGAGACCACGTCCGAATTTCGCCAACATGGACAATTACTTCCGAAATGCCGATGTCGACTTATTCTCGTTAGCTAGTTGTATCTCCATGACGGACGTTATAAAGCCGAATTTTATGTATTATTTCGTTATATCGAAGAATAGATGTTAACTTTTCTGTTACCATAAACACTCAAAAGTTTTAAGTCAATAAAAAAAAAATGCAAAGCGAACAAATGCGACGCGCTACGCGTAACTCTCATATAGATTATTCAGTTTTGGTTGCGATAAGTGAGATAGTTACAAATTGCGGATTTTTTTCCTACGTTTTACACGCGATTATGTTTCGAAATGCATTTCGCACAAAGGAAAAATAAAAAAAATAAATGAGCTTTTAAATCAATAGCTTCACTTCCCTCGTTGACTATAATAGCGTTATTTGAGACAAAGAGGTCTTAATTAAGTTCTAAAGACTTATTTAGGAAGGACGATTAGTTTTATTGATAGTTTTGTCAATTTCAATCGTTCTACTTAGTCGCCAGTTGTTTCTGGTACCGTATTTTCTTATCAACCCAGAACCGAAATATACGGTTGATGTTTTCCCTTTTTGTCTCTCTCATTTTTTTAATCTGGAACTAGCGAAATCCGAACGGTCTAGCTGTCATCATCTCGCAGGTTGACATTCTTTTTTTCCCCCTCCACTCTCTCTCTCTCTCTCTTTCTTTCTCTTCCACCATTCTGCAGTTCTTTCTCGGAACCCCTTCTCGGAAAGCGTTAAAATAAGATTTTTCCGAGTTTAGTTAAACAGTAGCGTGTTAAAGCGAACAGAAAAGGAAACGAGAAGCGTATAAAAATTTATAGAGAGAACCCCCAACTGTTAATGCGAGAATTGTAACAGGCAGTTTGATCTTACCGAAACTTCCTTTCGGCAGTTAAAATGATTCAGAATTAAAGAAAGGGGTGCTAATTAAAGTTAATTGTTATCGTCCTGTGTGTGCGTACATTCTGAATCATTTGTTTTCGGATTCGAAACAATAAATCTAGCATTTCCATATCGGATATTTAATTAGTCATATTGTCCGTTGTGCGAATTGTACCTCGTCACTAACAATTAAAACTTGTCACGTAACCGATTTTAGGTGTCCATTTTTCGATTTTTATCCGTTTTTCGTAACAAAAACAGTTCGTGGAAAATATTACAAGAGGAAGGAACCGGAACAGTGCACGAACGTGGTAAAGGGAGAACAGAAGGTTTCAGGAAAAGAGAAGAGAGGCGATATTTATTATAGGATTGACTTTTGTGGTATAGACACACAGGTTACTCGCTCTACTTGTTTCTCCTTTTTTTGTGTGTGTGTGTTTTTAGCGAGGTAAGACTCCATTAAAACAAGAGGGGGAAAAAACAGAATTGCAAACGTTAAATGGTTAAAATATTTAAAAGAAGTTAACGTTTGATGTGTTCGGAATTGTTGTCTGTAAGAAATTAGCGATAGAAGAAGAAGCAGCGAATGCAAAACCGAAATTGCGAACACGTGACGATGAAAGTGCATCGATCTCTTTCCTTGGTTGTACATCGAGTTCAATCGTGATTGCCTAGCATCACGTGTAAATTCCGTCCAAGTTGCATTCGTCGTTGATTACTGCTAATCGTAGCTATAGATAAGTTTGCTAGACGTGTCTTAATCAACAAATGACGAATTACGACCGTTACACCCTCCCCGAAACTTTCTGAATTATTTAAACATTCGGTAAAAATGTATCCCGAAGTCGCCGTTAATGAAGTTAAAACGTACAACCGTGATTTTCGTTAAACATAAAGATGTTTACCGGCGTTATTTATGGAAACATAAATATCCACGCGGTTTTAAATTAAAAAAACAAAAAAAAACACCCGCTTTAAACGTGCAGATATATCTCACTTATAACGGACGATAGAATATTTTATTGTGCACAGCCGGATTGTTTAGATAATTCGCCATTAGTAACTGCAGTTTTCTCGAGTGTAAATATTAAAAAAAATAAAATAAAATAAAATATTACTAAAAACGGTAATTCAATTTTTGTGCTTTACTAGTTTAATACGATTTTTTGTCGTTCGCGATAGTTATTTTCAATTATCGACATCATTTTCATCTTGTCAAGCATTTAATGCAACTCTGTTTTGAATGAAGAAATTAAAATCTATTGATGTTTCTTTTTTTTCCCCTCTGTTAGTAAATGTTGATTTTGATTAAGATTCTATTAATTTTTTTTTTCTTCTTCTTCCCTTTCGTGTAGAATTGATTTGACTAGTTTATCTCGGATTTTTTTCGATTAAATTGAGTTTTTAACTTTTAAAAAGTTTAAAAAGGTACTTTGGCCGTTTCTTATTAATCAAATGTGGACCTTTTTTCTGTTTGTTTGTTTGTTTTTGAGGGAGATTTATACGGAAATATATATTTTTTGTCTTTAAAAAAATCAGTTTATTTTTATTAAGAAAACTATACTCGCGAAAAATATCGGAAGGAGAAAAAAAAAATTCGTTTCTTTCGGGAAGAAATAACTCCCTAAAAAAGATTTGGCTTTTCAAAAAATCTCGAAACTCTGGGGAATTGTTTCACCGAATTTTTAAAATTTTATAAAAAAAATAAACCAAAAAATAGACATCTTATGGGAAAATGTCTGAAGATATTTCCCTAAACACGTTATTTTTCGGGATAAATCTTTCCTATTGTAGGAAATTATTTCCTCGAACTTTCTAAAATGTTTTTTTCGAATAAAATAAAAAATTCGGGGAAATAACTTTCTGCCATAGAGATTTTCCCCGAAAGTTAATGTTTTCAGAAAAATATCTTCAGACATCTTCCATAACATTCCATTTTTTTCGGATAATAAGTCTGTTTTATGGGAAATTTCTGAAGATATTTCCCTAAAATCGTTATTTTTCGGGGTATAGCTTCCTATTGTAGGAAATTATTTCCTGGAATTAAAAATTTTTTTTTCGGATAACAAAAAATTCGATGAAACAACTTTTTGCTATAGAGATTTTCCCCGGAAGTTAATGTTTTCAGGGAAATATCTTCAGACATTTTTCATAACAGCCATTTTTTTCGAATAGTAAGCCTACTTTACGAGAAACTTCTGAAGATATTTCCCCAAAAATATCTGTCGGAAAGAAATCTTTCTGCTGTAGGAAGTTATTTCTTTGAATTTTTTGAAGCGATATTCGGAGAAAAGATAATCTTTCGGGGAAAATTTCTCTATTTCACATAATTATTTCCCCAAATTTTTAAAATATTAACGAAAAAAAAACATTGTCTTATGGGAAAAATGCTTAAAAATAATAATCTATTTGGGAGAATCTTTCTACTCTATAGAGTTATTTCATCGAATGTTAATATTATTATCCGAGAAAAAGACATTTTGGTGTAAAATTCCTCTACTTCGGGGAATATTTGAACCCAAAATCCGTTTTAGAAAACGTCTTAAAAATGGAAAGAATTTCCGCAGTAAAAAATATACATAAAATTATTTTATTTTATTGTTCTAACCTATCTTTTTATGTGGGATGAGTAGTTTAGGAATTGCTGTTTTCCTGGTTCTAAAGGGATAGGAAGTCAGGTTTGACAAGAAGCTTTAAGAGACACAATGGATACCCAGATTTGCCTCAGGTTGTGTAAATTATTCGGGCTTTTCTTTTTTTTTTTTCATCCCCTTTTTTTCGTAATACCGCGATAAGGCGTATTATTCGCATCTATCTTTACGGTTAATTTTATTCGAGATTTCGGTGTTCGCCAAGCATAAATCACTCTTTAACGCACAATAAAAAGAAAGAAAGTTTTCGTTTTATACTGTCGAATTATTGTATGTACATATATATAAATAATGCTGTATATACTCGCTTCTGTTCGTAATTATAAAACGATATCTGTTGTTATAGAAACCGGTGGGGAAAAAATTTTTGCATTACTTAACGATGTGTTCGGGAAGAGGGATTTATTAAAAATACTGTTCTCTGTGATGTAAGTTTAAAAAAAAAAGAAAACAACAATTATATTTGGCAAATTGTAACTTATACAGTTTTTGAAATATTCTTTTTTTTTCTGTTGTTAATTTAATTTCTTCTTGTAATCTGATTTATCGTTTTTCTAAAGATGTCCCGATTTTTCTTCTTCCGTTCAAAGAATAGAAATTCCTTCATTCGCATTAATCTTTTTGGAATATCAATTACAATTAAACAAGTGGGAGTCGTTTTTTTTTAAATTTTTTTTTTTAGTTCTTTTTCTGTGTTTCTTTTTTTTTAATTCCGAAATATCCCAAACGAAAGCTTTTCTCTTCGCAAATAGTCGAAATGAGAATTTCTTTGAACCGTTAATAGGTTTGGCTGAACGGTGTCATGTTAGCATCGAAATACAGAAGAAATTGTTAAATATTCATGTTTCTCTGCAACTCACTTCACCCCAACTGCTTGTCTGAGTTGGGTTAATGACTCACAGCCATTTATCTCAAGAATTTAGGATGTTCGTTCTTTGTCGCCGGAGAATAAGAGAAACTGTATTGACGATATAAGTCGAAAATTTACCGAAGAAACTTTGCTCTTCCCAAGCTTTATTGCAATTACAACTACCACCACCACCACTACTACTACTACTATTTTTCTTTTTTAGTTAGAATCAACTTCCCGATTTTTTTTTCTTTCAATATAAGTTATTAAGAGTATCGACACGAGCAGTAAGTAACCTGATAGATTTCGATTTTGATCTCTTAAATGCTTTTGATCATCAGCTTCCTTCAATTTATAGCGGTGAGTAGAATGCGCTAATTACACCGGATTGTAACCATCCCTGTTAGATTTATATATCTAACAAGGATATATATATCTTCAGACATCTAACATGATAATAAATAAGCCCACCTTAAGGAGAAGATGTTTCCCTAACAATGTCTGTCGGAAAGAAATCTTTCTGCTGTATTAAGTTATTCCTTCGAATTTTTTAAAATATCATAGACTGGATATTTTTTGGGGAAATTTCCCTATTTTACGGAATTATTCCCCCCCCGAATAATTCAATAATTCGGTACAGAAACGGCATTTAAAACGTTGGCGAACAACCCATATCGAAGTCGAAAACTCGATTAAGGACAACGGCATTTAAGGCGTGTTAATTCGACGTCATTTTCTTAATTGCCGTTTGTTTTAAACTCGAAAGCGTAAAAATGACCATATTTAAAGGAGTTAAAAAAAAAGAGGAGGAGGAGGAAGGAGGAAAAAAAATCTTTCGGATAGTTCCGTTCAGCCGATGATTATCTGATCCGGTTAACTGCTCTGGCGAATTGTTTGACTAATGTCGCTGACGTCGAGATCAATTAATTAGTCGCCACACACGAAATTTTCCCAAAATGCAGAAAATTACATTCACGTAAAATATCAATCTGCAGATTATTCTAAATATTTTAATATTTATTCTACGGTTTTATAAATTCCGAAAATTTTCCTTCCCTCTCCGGATCCTTTCCGATTTTTCGTGACTGCGCTATGTTTAACCTTTAATAAACGTCTTTAAAATTTAACAATTAACCGCTCTATATATTCTATATTATTATTGTTGTTATTATTATTATATATATTTTTAAAATTTATTTCAGTAGTTTTAAAAGTAATAAAACAGTAGAAAGATTTCGGTGTCGAAAAAAAAAGATGGAACATGTTTCTTTCCATCAAAATGCTAATTTTCAGAAGTTCGTTTGTACAGTTTTGTATCAAAATGGATATCTTCGTTTCCCCTACTACATTTCTTCATTTAAGATCCTCATTTTCTGTAACCTCATTTCGGTCGATATCGTCTCTTTACATTTCTTTCTTCTTTTTTTTCCCCCTCACTACATATTTTTTTTCTTTGTCTTCTTCTTCTTCTTCTTCCTTTTTCCCTGGCAGCACAAAACTTTTTTTTTCTTCTTCATTTCACTAGTGCGTTTGGTCTATTTTAAATAATTACCGTCTTATTCCAGTTTGATAATTTCTTACCCCCTTTTTTTCCTTTATTATTTACGTCTGTTCTTCGTAGATTATAAGAAAAGTGTGATTGAATTTACGTTAAGAAATGGAAGCAAACCGAAACGATTCGACAAAAAAAAAAAAAACAAACTTTACACACCTAAAAAGCCAAATATAATTGAGTTCTGGTCATTATTATTTCAAGAATCATCAGTTAAATTTTTACTTCCCCCCTCAAAAAAAAAAAGGTTATCGTAACGACGACGTCACATTCGGTTCTTGTGCAAGAATGACAACCGGCTCACTGGTTTGCCTTACGGGTTTTGTGGTCTCTACACATTTCTCCTCCCTGATAAATGTTTATTCCTCTATTATAGATTTTTCTCCCCTTCTGTTTCTTTCGAAAATAAAACTTTAAACAAACTTTTAATGGTGGTTTTATAATAATTATTGTGTTTCTTAATGAAAATACGTTTCTTAAATGGATTTGTGATTTTACTCATTTATATGGGAAGAAGAAGGAAAAAAAAACTGTCCCTACCGCTAGCCTAAAGCATTATCGCATTCAGAGATAGCTCATCGAATAGCAAAAGTTATCATTAATTTTTTTTTTCCTCCCTCTCTCGAATCTGTTTTTTTGTATGAAATGACTTAAACGTAACATACATCACTGTTTATGGCGTTATTCGATTTCATGTTTAATTTAAGATCGTAAGTTACACATTTTAAGCTACCAGTATTATTATAACCGAGTAAGTGTAATCGATTGCATTCTCTGAATGGTTGCGATCCGAGGACCAATCACGTAACGTAATGTGCCGCCTGTGACGTAACAACGACTTATGACGCAGAAATTTCCCGCCACGTAACAATATCTTATGTCGTAGATACTTCTCGCCACGTAACATTACATTATACGTCGTATAAATTTCCCGTGATGTAACAATACGTTGTCATAAAAATTTTCGCCTCGACGTAACAATATCTTATGAAGTGAAGACGTAACAATACTTTATGACGTAAAAAAGTTTTCGTGACCCTATCCGAGAACCAATTAAAATGTAATGTGCCGTCTGTGACGTAACAACTCCTCCTCATGAAATTTCTCTCAACGTAACAATATCTTATGACGTAGAAACTTCTCACGATGTAACAATACATTATACGTCGTATAAATTTCCCGTGATGTAACAATATGTTGCCATAAAAATTTTCGACCTGACGTAACAATATCTTACGACGTGAAGAAGTAATAATACTTCATGATGTAAAAAGTTTTCGTGATGTAACAAATGTCGCGTAAGAATAGCACTTATTTATTGGAATGTTTTAATAATTTAGTTATTTTTTCAATTAAAATTAAGCGTACTCGCATGTCTTTACGCGAGAACTTTTAAAAATCCTTTTAAAGCCGAAATGTATCAATTATCCTATCGATATTACGTTTCAAAAGCATTTTCGGAGACGTCAAAAATGGCACTTGACACTTGTTGGAATTCCGTTTATAGATTGCATCAAACTAATTGATTAGCAGTCTATTTATACTCCTGCCGTATCGATAGGCCGTATCGTTTCCTCATTAATTTGTTTTCCTCCGCTTCGTTAAAACCATCTTTTTTTTTTTTTTTTATCAATTTTTCGTTTAATTCCCGTTCGTGTCGAATATACAAACGCTACGGTACAATAAAGAAAGTACAAAAAGAATATTACTTGGTAAGTAGAAAATGCGATAATCATTAGGCAACGCCTACAGTACCACGCATTTAATAACAATCTTTTGATGGCCTTTTCCTTCTGAAAACTATTAAGAAGAAAATCGATGAAGAATATTATTGCGTAATAAACGGTCCTAACTGTGTTGCGTCCGATTTTCATACGTCTCGACTGTATGTAACCATTTCTACGTAAAGAAACCAGATAGGTTTTAACGAATAACGCGTTACCACGTTGGCATTCTAAGCTGTTGCACCGCTCCAGCGACATGGAGGGAGTGGAATTTTTTTTTTTTGTTATTTTTAGCAAATTAGGGGAAATTTTTCATTATTTTCTGTTGTCGATCCAAACAGTCGATAATAAGCGACCGTTTTGAACTTGGAACCGGTTTTTAAAAATGCTGGTGGACGTGGCGATTTCGCGTACTTCTAGACGAAATTCCTGATCGCGTTAAACGTCGAAAAAACAGAAAAAGACGCGAAATCGAAGAATTAATTGATAGTATCCGTTTAATATAAATATATATATATATATATATTAGTGCGATTATGTATAAACGGTTTACGGTATGTATTCGGTGAACCGCATTCGATTCGGAGAAACTGATTTCCATTAACACTTCTGTTAAACATAATATTCTCGTGTTATCGTTATAATTAATGAGATGTTATCGTACCTATCGCATTTGATGAAGCCCAGCTTTTATATTTCGCTTAACGTGTGTGTCCGAAAGCCGCCAGTGTACGGATTTAATACGTTCGAAGAATAATGGCGAGTAGTAGTAGTTTTGATTAGCAATAAGTTAGCGATACTTCACTTTTATCGATCGATCGCTTTCTCGCTACGTTTTCGCGATTTGCAGAACTTTGATCCGGTTTAAGTTTGGTTGATAAATTAAAATGCCACGTCGTATCGCAGTCGCTAAAGCTGGGGGGTGGGCAAACTTTTCCGATCGCGGGCCACACTGACTTCTGTAAGGTCTCTATCGGGCCGCATATGAAAAAAAAAATTTGTTTTTACTGTTTGATACATGAGGTACTCATAGTAGAGAAAAATACTGCGATCATGCCGGAAACCAGCGTTTTATTTTCAACGAATTTTCACGCTCTCTATCACCACTACTGCCTCAAGATCCGTTGTCCCCAATAGGTTACATATTCAAAAATATCGGAAAATCGAGAGGGATACATGCCAAATTTTTTTAAAGGAGACACTTTAGCGTATAAAATCTAAATTTAATTAATTAATCGTGTTGCTTGTTTAAATAATTTAACATTTTTGTGGTCAAATTTTTAAAAAATCTCATATACTTGTGCACAGATGGCGGACCGTAGTTTGTCCACCCTTGATTAAAACCAAGAAATGCAATACCGCTAGATTTTATGTGCGGGCCATATTCTGGTATATTTATAGAATTTGCTGCGGGCCAGTTAAAAATAGATCGCGGGCCGCAGTTACAACCAAGAATACATTCTTGTATGTGTACCGTATACTCGAATGTGTGTATTATTTCGATAGTTTTCCGAGATATTTTAAGTTCGAGAATCCTCTCGGGAGATAATTATCGAAATTCGCGATTACTGTGCGTTTTTTTTTTTTTTCTTTCCTTTCTTTCTTCCCGAAATTGTTTTGTTTATTAAAACATGTATTAACCGACGAAACGATGCACACAGACAGGAAGACTTTTAGATATAGGGGAAAAAATCGATGTGACATGTTTAATGTTCTCGATCTCGAAATCCCCATTAAATGTCTCGCATGCGATATTTTTTTTCTCTTTCAAAAATCTTCTGTATACTTATAACATTTTTTTACCATAATTAATGCTGTAGTTATGGTAATAAGATGTGAAAAAGGTAGACACATTCCACATATGAAAGTACGGGTTTGCTCTTAATTTTTGACACTTCTAAGCAATTTTAAGATTGTAAGCAAGCAAAAATCGGACTTTTGTTGAAGAAAATTTACAGTAGTAAAACAGTTTAAAACACGTCATTTAAACTCTTGTTTAGAACTGGAAACGACTGGTATCGTTTTCGTTTTCGTATCTGAAGTTTAATCAGAAAAATATCGCATATTTTCAGTTCCACGAAGCATTTAAAGATAAGCAGATTCTTTTTTTCTTCTTCTTTGTATAAAACGTTTGTTTTTCGGTAATATAAAAGATTTTATCCTTTACTTAGAAACTTGAGAATCGATCGAATCGAGAAATTTCTTTAGTAGTAAGTAACTGGAGGTGTACAGTAAATAATGGTTTCAATATTCTTCTAGTTTATTATGTGAGTACCGTTTTCGTTTCGGCATTAAGCACTGTTATGGTTTTAAAGCATTCGTATGAAAGAAAATTATTTCCATCTCCGATTTTTATGACGAGATACTAAATATGGATAAATTGTTCATTTTTACTGTTTCAAGTTGAGTATGAGCTTAAAGCGCATCAGCCTGTAACATGATGTGGTAACTTATAATGTTTGCGCTTCAAAAAATATATAGGACAACAATTTTTATAAACATATTACTAGAATTATGATTTTAACTTTGTTATAACAAGGAATTAAGTTAGAAACGTTCTAAAATGGGGTGAAAAACCGTACGAAACGTTTGATGATACGTATGCCATGATTTTTTTTCGTATTATTTTAAATTATCTGGATGTTGTTTCATCGTCTTTATTTTTTCGTTGGCAGGTTCCATTTATTTTATAGTTACTTCCTTCTCTTTAAAGTCGTCTTGTTTACATTATATTACCGGTTTTTATATTAGTTTTCTTACGTATTCACAAGTTCAAGGCCATATATTCAAAAGGAAGGTTTGTCAGTACAATACAGTGCAGCATTTTTGTCCCCAAGCCCCCCTACTGCCCGAATTTAATTGGCACGAAAATCGACGCTCGACTTTCTTCTTCCCTTTCAGCGTGTCTCAAAACCTGAATATCTTACGTGTGGTCTTTCTCATTCGTAATAATGTTTAATAGTTAAAATTTGTCATCTTATCACTCGACAATGCGGAGTACATTCTCTCTTCTAATACAACTCGGGCATACTTTAGTTGCTTATATTTTATGTTATTTTTCGCTTTTATAATTCCGTTGATGAGGAAGAATAAAGGTAAGCCTTTAATATAGATCATTGCGGATCCAAACGTTTGGAACTCCAAAGAAAAAAAACGACTGCATTAAGTAAATTTGGAAGTGTATGCCAATAATGCCAGTTGGGTAGATTTCCCATGGCGTGAAGAAAATTTTACTACTACTACTACTTTTTTTCTAAGAAAGTTGCTTTCGAATAGGGAAATTTTATGTTTCTAGTTCGAAAAAAGGAAGTTCTAAGAAAAGTGAATACGCTGATGTGTAAAAATGTTCGGTAATATTTTAGAAAATTTGTCCCGATCTACGAACTGTGCAGCATTTTTGAAACTTCGCTCGTGTTGTAGTTTCAAATTCTTCGTAGATCGGGACGAATTTTCTTTTTCTCAAGTTAGTTATAAGATTATTAGCTTAATTTCGCTGTTCAGGGAAAGAAAAAAAAGAAAGAAGAGCATCTCCAAACTGTATCTTTAATTTTAAATTGAACGAAGAAAAACGTAAAAATGATAATTTGATGTCACAAACTGATATGCGAATTTGTTATTTTTGATGAGAAATATCGAACTAGTCACGTTCTGAACTTCTATCATTATATATAAAAAAAACTTTTATGAATTTTGTACAGAAAATTGGATTAAAATATAATACGATGAAGAATTAATACGTTTACCCATCTAATTTTTCTCTAGTTATCTTGTTCTTTAAGTGGTTTCCCTTTCTTCCGGCTGTTTTTTTGGAAATTTTATTTACGTGATGTTTATTTTTATAAGTTACGATAATTTAGGAATTTTTTTTACATTCGCATTTCTAATAAATCTGAGTTTCGCTAAATATTATGAAACAAAAATATTTTGCGACTAGTTTGCATGATGTTCAAGCAAGATTCAGATTTATGAATGTGTAGGAAACAGTTTTATTCGTCGTGCAAATTTCGCAATATGGTGGCGAAAGGAACAAAAATTATGCAAAATTTAGGCAGTTTTGAGTCATTGTATCGTTAAACTGTTTCAAAAATTTAAGTTTGCCATTAAAATATTTTCTAAATTAACAACAATTAAACGATTAAAAAAGTTATCTTATACTTAAGCAAAATTTTGCAAGTGTAAATAAATAAAAATTGCTGTTATCTGTTATACAATGCAGTATATTATGATGGTAACAATTACCATAAAATCGTATTTACGTTTTTACAAGAAACTTTTTTTTGCGCTTCAAGTCTGTCGAAAGCAGATTTTAAGAGTTATTTTATGACATTTTTAGTTGTATTTATCGTATATAAAAGTGTGTACACGTCTCTAACTGAGAAAAAATTGAATATCCATCAATGTAATGAAATTTCGAAATGTCGTCATGTTAATTTTTACATAGAATTCTCTCTTGCATATCACGAAATCGTGTTAGCCTATCATTAAGTATTTAAAATAAAAATTCAGATCCATAGTTTTCAATTTATTGTTTTCAATGATATTTATGTGACTTTTTAAAACCATTTTTTGTGGTCTATATCGATTATTTATAGTGTTAAATTATTTTATACGTTTAAAATAACTTGTTTGCTATTATTACCTTGTGAAAAATTGCGCAAAAAGTCTGTAATAATTTTGTTAACTAATCAAAAATAAATTGGTTTAGCAGTTACTCGTAGTTAAACTTCTTTTTGCTTTTTGCATTTTCCTTCGCAATTTCGATTTGTATCGAAGAATTCTGCTGATCTATATCATCAAATATATTTTTTCTGTACATATCGATGTCCGTTTGCGCTTAGAGTCTGCAAATCGTTTAATCCGCCCTATCAGAAATACAATCTTAATGGTTAAAGATTTTAAGTAGGTCTGCTGTTGTTTGCACTTATTTCATTAAAGTAAATTAACTACAGCATTAAATATAGAGTCATTTATTTTATAAAGAAACTTTATCCATCTGTAAGTTTATACTCGCTTAAGCTGTGGTGTTCACTCGTTACGATAAGTTCGAATTTAATAAACTTTCATGCCATAGCGTACTCGACAGTAAAGAGTAATTGTTTCCAGATTACGTGACTAAATTTTCCTTAAGCATTTTTTTTACTTTTTTTTAATTAATAGTTTGTTTAATTTACACCTGATCAAAAAGATAAACGTTACGGCAATCTGATTATCTCGAATAAAAATGATTCCGATCAAGAATTTGTAAAGTCTCTAATTATACGCCTGGAAAAACCTTGAGCATTTTTGTTTGTTTACGCTTTCCTAGTAGTAGACCTACAAAAGCATTCATGTAAAATGAGGTTTTGAACTTAGATGCGTGTTTAGGTGCCCCTCGCAGTTGTTAAAATATGAAGGAACAGTTTATAGTCACACAGTGTGTTGTTACCTCCAGCTGAGAGTCTGCTGTATGTCGGTCACAAGGTAATGAGTGTCGTCTAATTTGGAACGAGCAGATGTGTCGGTGCAGGAGACGATTGCAGCCGGTCCTTGGGGCTCTTTTTTGAAGGAACAAAGTTCATCTATTGTGACACGTACGTTCCACAGCCAGTAAAATTAAGGAGGCTAATTCCCTTTCTGTATTTCTGATGATTGCAAGTTGTTCAAGGATTTCTAAAACGTTTTACTGGACTTTTATCGTCGTGATATTGGAGCGTACGAAATTCGTTTCTTAATGACTTGTTTGTGGTATTCATAACTGATATAATTTGCAGTTGTAATTAGTCATTAATTTTTACCGGGATTAATTCGACCGGCATCAAAAGGAAATCGAATGATGGGGTTGTAAGGCGCCACACGTGACTCCCACGTGGCGAGGTTCGTTAAGGTACTAAAACGAAACGTGCCACGTGGGACGATGAATTAGAAACGAACTCGCAAAAATCTCTTCAGCCTTTTCAGGTCTTCCTCCCTTCCTTTCTCCCCCTCTCTCTCTCTCGCTCCGCAAATCCGATTTCTTCTTTTCTGAAACCAAAACGGAAATCACGTGACGTCGTCCTTCGAATTTCGCAGATAGTTGGCATTCTTCGGATATCAACGACCACGGAAACTTTGTCTATTTTTTTTTTCTTTTTTTTGCGCAGCGGAAGAGGATAATATATTTTTAATGTTTCCTCTTCTTCCTTGTAAAAATAAAGCGATATTCGAAGAATCTGTCGTTTCTGTTCGCGTACCTTTGCGATTTTTTTTCCTACGAAACAAAAAAAAACAAAATAAAAAATAGTTACTGTGTCGGGCGGAGTAAATTTTTAAAAGTTTTAATTATTTTGACACGTTTCAAAACGCTTTTGAACTGTATTTGACTCTTTAAAGTGCGTCGAACTCGTTCCGTAATCGACAAAGTGGAACCACCTTTTGTCCTTATTTCTAAGGAGTCGTTAAGATCCACTTAAAGAGAAAGGTAGTCTGATGCAACGAAATAGCCACATATCCATTGAAAGACTCCACTCGAAGAATTTTTTAATTTTTTAAAGTTAAATAACCCTCACATTCGGTTTCCGTGACCACATTCGCTTTCGGAACTGCAAACATTTACGTTTCCGGATGTCGTTTCAGTTGATAATTCGTATTTTGGAACTGGCGTTTTGCACAAACTTAACGAAACTGAGATGTTTGCCACGTGTGATGATGTCATCATCGACCTGTGACGTCACCTGGTAGCGGTGTCGGTGACGTCAAGGACATTGGCGTCATGCCAAAATACTCCAAAAATAGCATCTTCTGCACATCGCGTAATTGCAACAGTGTTTTCGTCAGATATGATAGAAAATAATAATAACAACAATAATATATATAAAAAAAACAAGTCGAAATTAAAAAAAAAAAAAAATTGCTCCGTGTAAACGTTACAGATTTGTATGTTCGATATGAGGCAAACATTCGCAACAATAATTAATTTTATAACTGTTACGATCTTGTTATAATTTTTCGCATCAGTAAGTTCAATTGAGACACACGTTGACTTCGAGAGGCAAAGATTATTTTTATCTCGATGATAACGACGGATAACTTCTTGGAGAAATTGCGAGACTGTATAATTACGACCAAGAAAGGAAAAGAGAGAGAGAAAAAAAATAAAAGATAAATAAAGTTTGTTTCTGTCACTTAGCTAGAAGCGATTGGAAGAAATTTACAAAAGGGAACTTTTCCAAAAAATCAATTGAGCAACAGTTTAACTTGAGATCGTTATCATTCACGTTTTTTTTTTTTTACGTTTTGGAAAAAAAAAAAAAAAACATATACTGAATTGGCATATTTTCTATTATAAATAAATAATGACTAAATAAAGAATGTTGTTTTTTTGAAGTGTTTCAGTGTCTTCTTTGTTTTTTCTTTAGAAATTTATTTAATTGATAAATTTAGCAAAGATATTTTAAAAAAATGAAAAATTAAAATAGACATGAATTGAAAATTCTTCCCAGAAATAGATTTTGCACATGTTTTAACTGATTATTAAAAGCAAAAAAAAAAATTTATAGATTAGACATTAAAAGTTAAAAAAAAATCAAGTGAAAATAAATGATTACTACATTAAATCAAAAATATTTTAATATTTTTTTTGGTTATTTCTAAATTATAGTCTTTGGTAGTTTCCATATTCCATAAATTTTCACAAATTGGAATGAATCAGATTTCATTAATAATTCATAATAAAATCTCATAACACTAAAGTCCTCCAAGGGTTTAAAAGCAAATTGAAAACACTAAGTGCATATATTAAAAAAAAAAAGTTGTTAATGAATTTGCAATTTATTTCCTTTGTTTATATTATAATCTGCTAGCATTATATAAGTGTGACATCTTAATTACAAAAATATTTTTATTGAAAAATCTATTTAATAATTGTAGACATTCTACCACTATAGATTAATAAAGCTTATCTGCCTACTGTTATTTTAATAAGTTGCAATATGAATTCTTCCAAAAATAAGCATTTAAAGCATCTTTCAGTTATGATATCAATCCAAAAGTTTCATGCTAATTTTCTGGATATTTTAATTATTTTAAAAATAATCACAATTTATCTTTTAGGTTTTTAAATGCAAAACAGTTTTATTAATAATGAAAAATGCATTGGTTACAATGGAATAAAAAGTAATGTAGTTAACAGTTTAAAGTATTAATAAATATATCTATCTATCAAGGACTAAGATTAAGCAAATCTATGAAAGAGAAATATGATTATTTATATAGAAAATAATCATAAATGCTTTATCATCATTTCAAATCAGCAATTATTAAATTTGGTTTATTATTTTTGATGAATTATTATATAAATTGGTAAAAAAAGTTATCTTCAGTCAAAATAGTCCAAATGGAAAAACATCCAAACACATTGAATATTTCTTATAACTAATAAAATTTGGTATACTGGCTACTTTCCAAATCAGCATCTCATAACAATAATCTAATCTTTGGCATAAGGCCAACAGGAGGAACCATCTTGAGCTTCTTTAGGATAATCTAAAAGAAATGATGGAGAAATAAAAGGATCTAACATGATATAATGAGCAAACAAAGTGGGTGGAGGGGTCATAAAATTCCTTAGACTGATCTCATTATTATTATATTTATTCTTTCTTTTTTATTTTGGATTTTTATTATTAATCCCATTTCAATATAAATTTGAACTTGTTTTGTAAATTTAAAAAAAAAAATAATTATTCTGTTTAAAATAGTGCTAGTTTTAAATGTTGTTTTTGGATTTTGTATCACTGTTAATCAGATTCTCTAAAGATTTTTACCTCATTATTAAACCATTGGAACAGTTTGTGGCAAATTGCCCATCCTTGTGAGCAATTATCCTAAAAATGTTCTTGTTTTTAGATATTCTTATTTTGAAATGAAAACTAAAGTAAATATAGCATTAAAAACAAACAAATTTATTATTAAATACAGTATTATATTAATAATTTTGATAAATATTTTAATATTTGCCTTTATATTTTTGTTTGATATTTTTATGAGAAATACAGTACTTGTTTTTACACTGCATTTAGAGATCATAATTTACATCTTAATTAGATAAGATATACATTTTAAGTAATATATCTTTGTAATACAAATGCCTTATTACAAATACACCTAATTGTAATATAGTTTTTATTATTTTAGAAGCTATATAGACTTCTTTGTTGTTTAATTTCACATAATTAAATTAATAAAATAAATAAGTAAATCACACTTTATGCAATTAAAAGATATCATATCAAATTAAATAATCAAAAATATTCTTTTAATGAAAATTTAGTTTATGTAATTCAATTTAGAAAATATTATTGATAAAATTTTAAAGTATCTGAAAAATTTACTATAATTTAATATGTAAAATATATGATATTTTTTAATAATATAATGATATAATTGTAAAGCTAATTTTATTCAGTACAATTGCTAATTATTTATGATTTAGTTATGTAATCTCAAAGGTGAATAATTAATTAAAGTGCGAAACAAAACTTAACTAGTCAACTTAATTTGCTCGACAAAGACATGTTGCTCAAGATTTTAAACTTATCCAGTATATTTTAAACAAGATGAATTAATTTCCCTGTATAATTATTAATGTAATATAAATATTTTATTAATGTAGCAATAAAAATTAAAATTTAGTAAATAACAGGCAGTTTTAAATATCTTAAACATACAAGATCTTATCATCATCTTTAATTTATATTCTAACATATTTTAACAATTACTATGAATTAAGATATATTAATTTATTAAAAATTTTGTTGTTATATATAAAATTTTATATTTTAAGATAGAAATTTTATGATTCAAATTAAATTTGATTTATAAGTAATCTGTTCATTTACTGCATTAGCCATAAAGATATGAATTATTTTTGTTATATTTATAAAATAATAATAAAAATAAGAATTTTTATTAAAATTTTCTATGGAAATATTGCTATTGTTATTGATTTTATAAATGAATCAAAAATATAAGCCTAACAAATATAAAAATACCATAGTCTATTGTATTTTTTTAATATATATATATATAATATGAAATTTTCATAAAGATATTGTGATTGAATATTCAATGTATAATTTAAATAAAAAATCCTTTAATTAATTTAAAGGATTAATTATTACATATTTCTGTTTTTAAATAAAATCTAACATTTTAATAGCTAATATCTTGTTTAAGATTATTTTATTTATAAATATTATATTTTTATTAATTTAGAAATTAATTGTTTTTTATTATATTATGTTCATTTTATTAGATATTTTGAAGATGAAATGAAAAATGCTGGTATTAACTATGAACAGCTAAACATTAGTGATTCCTTCTGACAAGGAGTCCAGAATGAAAGTTAGTAAATCATCAAATCAAGCAAAAGATTTAGAAAACAATATTTTTAAGTTATCAAAGTGTAATAAATTATCAAAAACAAAATCTGCAGATAAAACTCGTAATATAAAAAAGACAAATATCTTAAAAAGTTTAGATTGTGTAAAAGCTGTTAAGAAATCTAAAAAAGAAAATATCAAATGTGTTGTGCCAGGAAAGAAAAGAAAATGTGCAGAAATTAATGAACATAACTCTAAATCTAAAGAATATAAAAGATATGCAAATAATATTAATTATTCAATAAAGGAAAATATCAAAAAACAGTTTCATGATACTACAGATAAATTAAAAATTCATAATTATTCAAAATCTCCAAAGGAATGCAAGTATCAAGAAAATGCAAAAAAGAAAGCGAAATTAAAACAACAAGTTTTAAATGTCAAAAATAATAAATTAAAAAAACAACATAATTCCAATGTATCCAAAGAGAAGAAACAAAAGACTCATTTGAAAGGCATAAAAGAAAGAAAAACAAAATTAAACAAACATAAAGATCATAACTTAAATTTAAATAAAAAATCAAAAATGAAACGTAATCATTTAAAGGAATCTAAACAAAGTTGTTTGAATATTCAAAATAAAGTTTCAAACAAATCTCTTTATGAACAATTAAGTAAAATGAAACTTTCAAGTGGCAGTTCCTCAGACAAAGAAGTACCAACTAAAAAGAAAAAGGAAGTTATATGTAATGGAACATTATATAGTACTATGAAGAAAAATTATAAAGAAAAACAGCAAAATTTTATCCCAAATAAAAAATTAAAATCTAGAACTTTTGAAGAAAATATTCCACCTCAAGAAATTTCATCAAATGTTTCTCCAGCTAAAACAGTGCCAACTTCAGCACCTCGTTGTCATCGTGTAGCTAGTTTAAATGCAATTGCAAAAGTGCATATATTATTTGAAAATGAATTCAGAAACTGTAACAATAATGAAAAAAAAGATGATGTAAAAAGAAAACTTTCTACCTCATTTTCAAAACATAATGTTTCACCACCTAAGCAAGAATTAGATAAAAAAGCAGGAAAAGAAATTAAAGCAAAAATGCAAGGAAAGAAAAATATGCAGCAGACCAAAAATATGAATATTGTTTCAGTAAATAAAGAAGAACAGTTAAATAAACAGAAGTCAGAAGAAAATGAATTGAATGGTACACGAAGAAGTAAAAGAATGGCCAGTATGAATGCTCAAGCAATTTTAGCTGTTACATGTTCTTTAAGACCAAGGAGAAAGAATAATAAAATAGCTGTACCAGAACATATTTCAGTTTCAAGCACAGAGAGTGATATGACTGAAATACAAGTTAAATGGTCATCAGAAAAAGTACATCAAGAAGTAAATAACAAATCAAATTCTTCCACATCATATCAAAGTAAAGTAGTTATTATGGGTGTTAGAAGCACTAGAACACTAAAAGCTGATCAACTAAAGGATCACTTAAAAGATATGAAAAAGAACAAATCTAAACTAGGAAAAAAAAAACCTGTTAGAAAAGATGATGATAATTTAGTACAAAATAATTTATGTTATCATGCAGTAGCATCTGATGATAATATGGCAGTCAGTAGATTGGGTCTTACCAAATATACAAAAGTTACCAAAGTGCACATAAATACTAAAGGAATGGATTTGAAATCTACAGAAGATTCAAACCTTCATGAAATAGAACAAGGTGAAATGGCTGTTATGAGCACTTATCGTTATCAAACAAAAGATAGTTATCATCATTGGCAAACCATGTTTAGCAAGCCTGTGCCTGGTCAGCTATCTAACCAGACAGATGCTGACTGCAATGGATGTTGTTTAGCTAATCCAACTCATTCGTATTCATATCCAACAAATTCTGGTCCATTAGCCATTCCAGGTGTTGGTGTAGATGAAGCAAGAGATTGTTGTATAGGTGGTTATGATTCAAGTTCTCCAGTGCCATGCAATGTGGACAGATGTGGTAAGTGAAAATGCTATATTTTAGAAAAATTGCTTTTTATTCTATTAATATGAGAATTAATAGTTTTAATTCTAAAATATTTTTTTATTATAAAGTAAAGAATGAATATTATATATATTTCATACAACTTATTGATTTTTTGACTGACATTCTGCCATCTGTTGGAGAAATTACATAATTATAAAGAAAAATTGAAAATTACTTAAAATTCTTAATTGGATTTCCTCTTAAGTAGAAAAATGAAATATATATAATATATTATTTTATTCTTTATTTATAAATATATTTTACACACACATATATAATATACAAGTTAAATTTTTTATGATTTTTGTTTTTTAAATAATAATGTTTTTGGCATTTTGAATTTTGAATTATATTTCCATATTGATTGATAAAATGTTTCTTTATAGGTTGCCAGCAGAATGATCCATATTTTCAACGAATGATTGATCCCTTCTGTAGTAACAAATCTGTTTATACTGCTCAGCCATCTTGTCTTAATCTTCAACAGCAGAGTTCAAATTTAATTTGCTGTTCAAGAGAACAAAGTGCATCACAGGAAGCTCACCACACAAATGTATGTAAGAGACAGGAAACACTTTGTTCAGCTGATCAGTGTCATCAGCAATTATCTAATTTTCAAACTCATTATAAAGATTCATCTAATCTAAATAATCAATCTTGCCAACAAACATATCCAAGCAGATATTCTTCATATAATGTCCATTGTCATAGAACTTGCCAATTACATAAATTTTCATTGCCATGCCATGGCTGTACAACCCCAAACCATATCCATAGGTCTCATATACATTCTTGTTTGAACTACCAAAAAGCCCTTTCATCACATAGTCAAGACATTTGTCCTCCAGCACCTCATTCTCCTAATCCTCATCTTGCAGCTCCAACTTCAGATTCAGCAGCTTCTCTGGCAGCAAAAGTACCAAGATCAGAATTATTAATGCCACAAGAAGCAAATCTTCCAACTGAGGGAAAACTTTCAATTGAAGATGGAAGTTATAAATATTGTTTATCTTGCCAAGCAACAGTTTGTGAGAATGATAGAAATATGAAATGTGTGCCTTCAAGTAGATCAAGCCTTTTAAATCAGGATTCAGTAGATAATTCTGAGTCAATATATTTTAATTCTACAACAGCAGATAAACAACGATTGAAATCAACAGTTGCAGATATTCAATTATCACATGGTGGAAAAATAAATAATTGTAAAATTACAAATGAAAAAATAAGTAAAAAGCATCAATTGGAACATAAATATCCTCCTCGAAAATCCTTCAAATTTTTGAAACTAAATCAAAAATGGAGGCGATCAGAAAGCCCAGAAGATGATATTCCATTGTGCAATTTGAATAAACAACAAGTGTCAACATGTTTCTCACAATTAGATAATGGCATAATTAATGAAGATTTACAAAAATCTACCAAAAAACATAAAAAGCACTCATTATCCAGATTTTCAAATAATAAGAAACTGTGTCACAAAGATATGGACAATTGTGTTAGGGTAAAGAAGTTAGAAGAAATTATACCAAAGTTATCATTGCATTCTCCTATTCCAAGAAGAATTGGGAAAACTAAATATTCTAATGGATGGTCTTGGGAAGGAGAACCCTTTGAAAAACTAGTCTTGTTAAGTGTAAGAATTTTTTTTTAATTCAATATAAAAATTAGTTGTAAACATGCAGTTCATTATAATTTTATTGATTATAAATATATATTATTTTTGATATTTTCTCAATTATTTATTAAATTATTTTTTATTAAAATTAAAAAAATATTGTATATAAAATTTTATATAATTATGAAAATATGCCTATATTAAAATTTATTTTGATTAAATAAATATTTTTAGCATATATATATGAAATTTAGTAATAATAAATTATTTTAGCTTGTTTGAAAGTAGGGTTAATAAAAATGAAATTATAATAATTTTTGTTATTCATTAGAATAAAATTATGAAGTTCAAAAATATTTCTAAAGCAAAAAAAATGCATAATTAGTTACAATAACTTTAACAGGGTTTAAAGTAAAAAGCTATTAATTTTTATTATAAAATAAAATGAATTTCTAAATTTCTATTTTAGATTAAAATATAGCATAATTTTATAATATGTGAATTATGAATATTTCATTTTTGCAAAGTATAGAGGATGAGACAAAATTAATAATTAAGCAAATTTATTTTATTAAATTGCAGGCTCTAGGGATATAAAATTTATTTATTTATTTTTGGCAACCAAAGATGAAATTGTTAATGTATAACCTATCTTCCAAATGACTCAATAAATATTTAAATTAGTCTAGCACATAGAATTTGCTACAGGACATATAAAATATCTAATGATATTATGTAAAATAGCAGAGTATTTGTTAATTTCATTAATGTTTGCAAAATAATTGCCTTATCAAAATTTTGTTAGAATCAAAAATTGCTAAATATTAACATTTTAATATTTACAAATAAAATATGTTCATCTATCAGCAATATGACATATTAAAAGGAAGTTGTAATGAACAAGAGTCTATATTTAAATAATAAACTCATTTTTGTTTTAGTTTTAATTTAAAATAGTAAAATATTCAAATTATTTCAAATAAGCAATATCAAACTAGATCCTCTGCAAACTATCTATGATTTTTTAATTGAAATTTTTGAATAATAATAAAATCTTTATTACAATTTCAAAGGATATCAATTCTACATGATGATTACTATATAAATAAAAGAAAAATTATAATTAACTCTAATAAAAATAATTTAAATAATTAAAATTATAATAAATTAGTAATGGCATATTTAATAGTAATTTTAAATTTTATTTTTCTTATTTTAAATAGAAAAATATTGCTTTATTTTTAAAGAACTATATTCTAATATTTATTCTTTTCTATTAATGTATTTATAAATTTTAATAATCTATTCTTAAGTGTATACATAAGGCTAATTTGAAGATAAATTTTATAGAAAAAAGAAAATCTGGTATTAACAAATGTTTTGACTCTGAAAATAAATCACTTCTGAATTTTTATCAGATTCAAATACAGTATATTATAAAATATAATAGTGTATAAACACTTTTTTTTTTAATTTATCTCTATTATTTTGCTCTTGAACTTTTTAAATTAAACTTGAGGACTAAAATTCCAATTGTAATGTATTTTTAAAACGCAGTTTTAAAACAAAATAGTTTTTACATATTAAGTGAAGAACTAACAGAGACATTTTATTTTAACTCTCTCTCTTCTTTTTTCTATGATTTATTTTCTTCAAATATAATTAGGTGTGTGCAAAAACAATTTATTAAAGGAATGTTTTCTCCTTCATATTGCCTCATCAGTTTTCATCAACTATATTGAATTGCATTTAAAACAATAAAAATATTGATGAAATCTGATGAAAAGTTCATATTAAGTTGAAAATGTTTCTTTTCAAAAAATTTTCTTCTGTATGTTATTTTTATTTAATGCAAATTATTAATTAAAACATTTATATATATTTGTAAAAGTTTTATTAAAACTGTTGTTTTATAGTAAATTATTATTTATTTTTTGAAAAATATAATAAAATAAATATAATGTCTAAATTTTTTAAAAACAGAATGATGATATACCCCGTCTCAGGAAATGTTATTCTGCTATGCGTCATGTAGAAGGTGATGTTATAAGAGTTCGGGATTGTGTATTACTAAAGTCGGGACCTCGCAAAGCAGATCTGCCTTATGTAGCAAAAGTAGTTGCATTGTGGGAAAATTTTGAAGATGGTATGAATATATATATTTTCTTACAAATAATCTTTTTATTTTCTGCAAATTATTAAAATTTATGAAACATAATTTTATATATAAAAAAATTGAAAAAAATGAAAACATTTTAAAATTAAATTTTAATCAGAAAAAATAATATGATTTTATTATATTATAAATTTAAATAAAATTATAACTTGTCATAGAACAATAGAATATTATACTTCATAATTATATTATAATATGATTTTTATTTGATTTTTATATTAATAAATATTATTATGTTTCTCTTATTAAAACTGAAAATATTGCAATCTTTAAATATTTAATGATTTGTAAATTAGCTATAATTACCAATGCTTTTGTTATAATGTAAATAAATATCTGTAAATCAAAAATATTTTATCATTAGGTGAAATGATGCTTAGTCTGTTATGGTATTATCGACCAGAACATACAGATCAAGGAAGAACGTCTCACCATATGGAAGATGAAATATTTGCTTCTAAACATAGGGATATAAACAGTGTAGCCTGTATTGAAGATAAATGTTATGTCTTAACATTTGGTGAATACTGCAGGTAAGAAATCACATAGTTTTATTATAAATTCTTAGTTTTTTTCTATAACTAGAATATTACATTTTAAAATCTTTCTTTATAATTATCAAAACAGCTTTAACCAAATATAAATAATTAACTGTATGGCATGAGTATATAATCATAGTCATAATTATATATAAAAACTTTTTACTGCAATTTTGTCAAATTGATATATTTAACTTTTCTTAGATACTGGATTATTTTCTTTTGATAAAAAGTATTTATTAAACCTATTGAATAATTAATTAATTTGTAAAATATTTATTATACTAAGAATTGAAATTATATTCTATCTTATCTATGTAAGAAATATTTTCTAACAGAGAAATAATCTCATCTTGATATTTATATTATTTATTTTACATGCTTTATTGAATATTTATTCATATTTTGTACAGTATGTATGTTTAAATAAATAATTTCATTTCTGAAATCCTTTTGATTTGGGATAGATTCCAGGATAAATACAATATATGAATGATTCTAGTATATGAATAATCATACAAATATCATTAACTAAGAAAATATGCATTGATAAAATACACTAATCATAGTGCTGTGTAAATTATAATTATCTCTTTATTCATCTAGAGAAATAATTTTAAAACTACTTTTGAATAATATAACACTGAAGATCAAAATTTTATTGTTTCTAATTAAATATCTTTTCCTTCAGTTAAAATTGCTTTTACTTTATCTGAATTTATCACAGCTTCATATTTGATATTTAAACTTGTTTAACAATGAAAATCAATATTCTGTACAAGTGAATAATATAATTGAACTTTGGATGTTTCTATTTCTAAATTAAAGATTTCACTTCCTACCACAAATTTTTTATAAATGTTTATTCAAAATTATTAATTAATTGTTAATTTCTAAATGTAACAGTATAGTTTAAAATGTATTAATAATCATTAAAATTGCTATATATTAATTCTAAATTTTCTTTCAAATGTTGACCTTTTGCAGTTAAAACTTTTCAATTAAATTATTTAAATTACCAAAATTTTCCTTATATTCTATTATAAGTAAATCAATGTAATTTTAGAATTATATATTCTTCTTAATTATACTTATGTGAAAAAATTTATCTTAAAATTGAAAATTTTAATGATACTGTAATAATTTAATTGTGAAATATTTATCAAACAAGAAATTGAGGTTATATTATACCATAATCTTTTCTAAAATTTTTTCTGATTAATAATAAATTTTTTTAAATAATAAACGTTTAACATCATAATTTTATTATTATAACTTTATTATTTATTTGTAAATAAAGTTTTAATAATAAACTGTGATGAATATCTATATAAATTATAATTGATATAGAAATTGTTAATTGATTTCTAAATCAATGGATAATTTTATTTATTTAAATAGATAAAAAGATATTTTAAATAATCACAAGTTATTTACATATTTTTTTCTTACTATAAATACTGTAATGTAATAAATATAAATATTTTATTTATTTTTGACAAAATTATTTAAATAAATCTGGTTAAAATAATTTTATTTATTCTTTATCTTATTTGCATATAATTTTTTATAGTAATTAGCTCATATTTGCAAAAAATAATTGAAAAAATTTTTAGATTATATAATTAAATTTAAATAGATACTTATAAAAAAAAAGATTTAATTTTTTCTTAAGTACATAGTTTAGAATATTTTTTATTAAAATTATATATTTTATTTATCATTGAAATATGGTAGAAATATTGTAATTTTTATCAATTATATCATAATAAAATTTAATAGGCAATAATATTTTGTAAATTTCAAGAAAGAAGAAAACTAATATTTAAGATTTAAAATAAAAGATTATTTTAATTGATATAATATTAAAATTACAATAAGCAAATTTCTAAAACTCTTCTAATATTAAAATTATTTTTTATATTCCAATTTAATCTCAATCATTCTAATTAATAAGTTAAAAAATATAATTAATCGTCCAGTATTGGATGAATTACTTATTTGTTTTCTTCAATAATTCAAATTTCTATTTATTTTTTATTTTTATTAAAGAATAAAAAAGTACTGAATTTTTATAAACAGTTCATTTATAATTAATTATAAAAATTCATAAGGTTTTTAGTGGGATCATACTTTTTAATTATTATTATCCAATCAATGTTTCTAAGAATTTTGCTCAAACTAAATATTATAATTAATCATTTTTTAAACAACAAATTTAACAATTCCTTAAAAGACTATTTTAAGGAATTGTTATATTTGTTGTTATATTTTAAGGACTTGTTAAATTCCTTAAAATATAAAAATATAGTTCAAATTGATAAAATTATATATTACATAAATACTCTTTTATAGTTCAAAATAAATTATCAGGACAAAACTAAAGAAATGAACTCAGTATATATGAATTGATATTAGTGTCAGATTAAAGATATATGTTATTCTGATATAAATAATTCTCAGAGACTATGTTTTTGAATTTAACAACAACAATGAAATACAAAAACAAGTTGCTCCTCAAGAGAAGGAACCTCATACCACTCTGCCACCATGCAAGAATTAATCTGTCATTGATTGGCTTGCATTAGTGCATTTAAATAACATTTTTATATACATTACTATTCAGCTATTATATTTAAGTGTAAAAAGTTTCTATTTCAAAAGTAATCCCCAGTATAATGTTCTAATTCAGATTAAAAAGCCCATTTATTAAGAGGATCTTCCAGTATATAATTTTAAATATAGTCTCAAAATTTATTTACACTGTTCAATAACTTTTTAAAAATATAGAAAACAATGTAATCTTAGAATAAAATTTAATCAATCATATTTAAACACTAACCAAACAACAAGAATTTTACACCTATCTAAAACATAAAGCAACAGTAAAACCAATATATGCCATTAATATCATATAAATAGTATTTAAAATTAAAATATGTTATATAATTCATTATTGTCAATTTAATTAATTAAAATATATTGTATTCTTAAATTATTCTAATAAATTGATTAGGATATCTAAAAATACCAAAATACCATATTTGTTTTTAAGAATGTAAATATGAATAACAAATTTCTATAAAATCACTTCTTTTAATTTTGACTGAAGTCAGATTTAATTCTCCAATCCATCTCCAACAGAACTTGTTATGTTTATATATATATATAAACTGTTTCATTATGATATATATCACAATAATGCAATTAACAAAAAATGAACAACTGAACATATACATAATAATATGAATAAAAATAAGATATATAGAATTACTTCTTGAAATTAAAAGTATCATCTATTGTATATTTTATATATATGAGAAGTGCAGAAAAAGTTATATGTTAATATTGAAATTCTAATTTTCCTGATTAAATTGATTTCAAATCATAAAAGTTTAATATTTCACATTTCTGAAAAATATAGATATTATTAAAAATATAGATTAATATTACTATTTATGAATTACAAATATATTTCATATTTTTTATTTTTTCTATTAGAAAAAGTTCAAATGAACTACATATAACTACAAAATTTTTAAAGCATCATTTTTAATGTTTTAAACACATTTTTCTGAATTATTCAGTTCTAAATCATTTTCTATGCAATTTTTATATTTGTTTATTCTAGTTGTAATGTATGAAGCTTAGTCTTAACACATTTGGCTACAAAATACTTTCAGATACTCTTGAGATAATTGGCTACAGAACTTCTGTTCAAGTATTCTTGAGATATTTACCTAGAAAATACCTAAGTAGATATTCTTTACTTACTGCTATATATTGTTCATAATATAATAATTGGTTTTTCAAATATCTTTCAGCAATTATGTAAAGTCTTTAGAGTTTTTTAAATCTTTATTTATATTTGCATAATTTATAGCATTGAAAAAATTTCATTTTACTTTAATTACTATATTTATTTTTCCTTAATTTTTATTTAGATATCGTGCCTGGCTTAAAATGTTAGAAGAAGGTACAAGACCAAAAACTTCTCCTGTACCAGATATGGAAGAATGTTATATTCGTAAAGATAGACTTCCTCCTGGTAGGGTCTCTTCAGAAATGATTTTCTTCTGTCACAAAGTGTATGATTTTCGCCAAAGACGTATATTGAAGAATCCTACATGAACAGTGTAATTATATTGGTTCTTGTTTCCTGTGAGAATATATTTATCAAATTTCTTATTTGTGACATTTGTCACTAGAAGAAGAAATATATTCAATTTGACAAAACTGTAAGCTTATTTTGACAGAGCTTCATGTTTTGAGAGGGGTTAACAAAATAGAAAATGTCCACCAAATAAAAATTATATCAATTTTTCTAATTGAAAGATAAATTCATAAATATTTGCAGAATGGCAATGAAAGCAAAGTACTGTCAAACTATATCAAAATTGATATTGTTTGTAAAGATTTGGTGGAGCAAATTATTCAAAGAAGTAGATTAATTTAAGAATGAATTTATTTATTTAAATATTAAAAGATATCAATCTAGATTGTCTTGTACAGTATATTGGCCAAATCTTAAAAAAGGAAAAATTGTTCACTCATAATTACTAAACTACCATTAATTTAATTGTTGAGAAAAATTCTAGACACTGCACTTGATGAGCCTCATCACTTTTAATTGTTATTGTTGTTTGTGATTCATAGTGATACAGTGACCTGTAGTATATGTATTTTTTAGCAGATATACAGTTTAGGATTCAAAGATTTACAAAAGGAATACAAATTTCTTGTTATAATTATTTCTTTTCTTTTGTAAAGATATATTTATGTAAACTACCTAAAAGCAGAAGAGTATTTTAAACTATTTCATTAAAAAAAATATATGGCTTCCATTTAGTATCTATATTATATTAAAGCGATCTGCCAAATTTGAATTCATCTTTCTAGTTTGCTACACAATTAATTCTAACTACATTGCAAGTTGAAAATTTTATTAAAAAATTTCAGGAAATTGCAAAAAAAAGATTGCTTTTATGTAGTTTACAAACATATTTATATTAGTGTCTTTGTAATGCCAAACTAGTCTTTGTACTTTATTCTATAAAGTTATATATTAGGAATGCACCTGGGAACATTTTTATAGTAGTCAAATTTCACATGTATCATTTAAAAATGTTGATAAAATGAAAAACAAAAAAAATACTATATCAGTAAATCTTTAAACATTATAGTTTGCATCTAGAATATGAAAAAAAAAATTATTAGTGACTATTGGAATTTTAGTCATGATAATCATCATCATATCATCAGCATCAATTAATTATTATTTTGAAGATTTTTACCCATTCCATTCTTTTTAATTAGTCTTTGTCTTTTTTTGTTTTATTTTCACATTCCTTTCAGAAATCATTTTTATCTTCCATTAAATTAATATAATTATTATAATAATATATTAGTAGTGCCTCATTATAAATACAGTGATAAAAGTACCTTTGTCCATTGTCCATAATTCTGAATGGAGACTTTTACTCATGAATTTGATTTGCTTTAACATAAGAAAAGTTATTGCTGTTAAACTGTACAAATCAAACCGAATTGTAATAATCAGAATATAAATTTGTGTATGCTTTTTTTAATTGTCAATTTCAGATAAATGAATCATCCAAAACAAAACAAATGAAAAAAAAATTATTAACAGCATAGCATTCTTGCTACAAATTGTTTTTCTGTATACTTCTACATTACAGTGGATGAAAGATTTCTGTAGATTCGGTCAGCTGTGTTGGTATATAATAGAATGTTGTATTTGAATATTATCTCTGATCAGTTTTCTTATTTCATATTTTACATATCTCTTTTACATACAATATAGTAAAGCATCACATATGCAGATATAATCTATTTTTTTAAATGTGTATATTATTCACTCAGTATGATGAATTATCAAATACATGATATAATTTATTAATCATAAAATAGATTAAACAGTATTAATATACCACAAAATTATAGTAAGATCATTTATATAGTTTGGCAATAATCTGTACAAGAAATACATAAATTACAATATTTTATATTTATAAAAGTATAAAATTAATTTAAAATACAAGAATTAATTAAAAAATAAGTACAATAAGAAAATATATCTGATTAACATGATTTTATCAAATTAGAAGTAAGTATTTTAGTAAATTCAGAAAACACTTTCTTGCTGAATTTTGCATTGACTTAGACAAATTATAAATCAATTTAATTGATCTAAAATTACAGTCTGAGAAGCACCAATATGTTCCATATTCAACTATTTCGAAACCATGACTTAGAAATTCACAAAAAAAAATCTAAATATTATTGAGAGAGAAACTAGAAATGTTTCATAAACAAAGAGAAAAAATGTAATTCGTCCCAATTTCGATGTCCTTGCGATATATTAAACTCTTATCTTGTAGTGCAAAACAACTAAATAACTTATGGATGGTTGTCGGAAATTTTGGAATAATTTGTGTAACTATAAAATGTGTGAAAAAAATCCATTATGTGCAAACAGTTTCGTAACGATAGATATTAAATCTATGCGCTAGTTATTTGCCGATAAGAAATGAAAATGATGGGCATAATACAGTTTAAGTCTGTACAATACAGACAATAAATATAATTTAATTGAACATATAGTATAATATAGTTTAAACAAAAACATACAAAAATCTTATAGAAATTAATTTAGCTTATTTCAGATTTAGGCCTAATACAATATGTATATCTAGAGATCATCAGAGAAAAGATTTTAAAAAATATTTATATATTATAGATATTCAGGTTTATCGTAGCAAAGACCGTAAACCAGTTTCTGAGTTTATGTTAAGAAATATTTTAGGAATTTAGAGTTCTAAAATAATAAAACTATGCACGAAGCTTTTATTAAAGTCGAAATTCTACCGCGACTTAGATATCGTTCGGTAATTAGTCTATTTAGTGACAATAAATTGTTAATTTCAGATTATTATTATTATTTTTTTAATATGTACGATAAGATGTATTCCTTTCTCGTCGATTTTTGGAATTGCAGTGGAGGAGAAACTAGCAAAGATGTTTTTCAGTAGATTTCAAGTGCAAAATTTTCGATATTTTATGTATTTCTTTGGATTATTATATGATATCTTTCAATCCAGCATTGTGATATTTTCCTTTTTGTGGCGTGTTGACAAGTTTTGCAGTCGTCTTTTATAGATTTATTCGATTTCGTACACCTAGCAGTTGAATTTTCCCATCTGCTACTGTTACAAGTTGAAAATGCAAATTTTCAATTGTTAAAACTGAAAAACAAAAAAAAAATCTCTTGTTTTGATTCTAATGGAGTTTTAAATCGAAAATTTACTGCTAGACTGTCATTGCCTCGTTTCTCCAAGTTTTCTTTTTAAAAAAAATATCATTTAAAAAATAAAAATTTATAATTAATTTTTACGATGATAAAAGATTAAATTATATATAATTTGCTTTACAAAAATGTATAGTTTTTTTATGTCACGGTCAGTTCGCTAATTATTGCGAACTGCAATCGCCATCTGGTTTACGTTTTGCGAACTAAAATACTTTTTCCGAAATTTGATACTCCATTGTTAATATATTTAAAAATTTAATATTTGAAGAAACAAAAAGATTAGTAAAATGTAAGTATTGTCTCAGTTTCATATAAAAAATTATTATTTTATTAAAAATACTATGCAACTTTTCAAAAATGCAATTTAAAAGATTGAAATTTATGAATATATGGAAGAAGAGATTAATTAAATACTTTTCTTTTTACGAATACTGTAATTACTGGAAGGCGTTGAGATACAAAATAAGATTTTGTTAGAGAAAAATTCAGTGGAACGAATGTTTGAAGTCTGAATAATAAAAGATACTACTGTATTAAGAAGTGATAGCGGAAATGAGTCTAAGGGAGGAAAATGGCGATAAACAGCGAACAGAAAACGGCAGATGTATTTCATCAACATGTAAAGAAATTTTATACGAAAATGATGCCGAAAGTACATTTAAATATGGATTTAATGTTTTCGAATAATATGCATATTATTATAAAAGTATAATACCTTAACTGATGCGGTTACAAAAGAGAGATATAATAAAATTATTAAATTTTTTTCAGTAATATTTAGTTGCAAATGAATTGGTCTGGAAGAGCTATCATAATTGTCAGACAAGAAAAAAAAAAAAAAAAAAAAAAAAAAAAGAAAGATTGGGAGTAAAAATGATTTGGAGTCAAAGTTATTAAGGTACAAATGAATTGGTCTGGAAGACCTATAAAAATTTTAAAAAAAAAAAAAAAAAAAAAAAAAAAAAAAAAGACAGGAATATGTCGAGTAAAAATGATTGTGGTGCAACATTATTGAGTGTTTGAAAGATTTTTTTTGTAATGGATATTTTTGAAAAGTATAGTATTGATAAAGAGAATGAGAATTTTGACATCTGCGAAAATGTCAAAAATCGGTCAGTGTGTATGACAGAGGAAAAAAGTTACATTGAAAACCAATTTATTTCTGAATTATATCCGATAAAGAATATATAGCTCTATATAGAATTTGGAGATTACTAAAGTTATGTTTTAGAAAAATTCTACACAATACAGTTTGGATATATATGACTAGAGAAAATTTAGTATGGTAAGCTTCTAGTGGATAAAAAGGTCCAAATATAAGGTTTCAGATAATCTAAATATGGAACCAAGTACAGTACAACTGTATATTCAAGATTCGTTTCCGTTTATTCAGTAGCGTTCTGAGAATAGAATTTTTCTTTTCAAAGAAACAATTTTTTTGTTCCTTTATATTAAAAAAAAAAATACAAGATCTTTAAACAGTGACTTTTATACTTTAAAATAGTCACAAATTCATAAAATGCCTTAAAACTATGGTTTTGTCGTAAATTTAGACTTTAATTGAAAACAGGAATATTTAGGACTCTAAAGGCATCCTGAAATGTACGTCTATTATATAACACTGTAACCATCTATATTAAGAACAAAAAGTTCGTAAGTTATCAAAATTCGTAAATTATCACAATGGCATAATAAAGCCTTTTATTTGGATGGTTTCGGTCTAAATCGGCTATCGAAGCACATCGTATGTCTGTCCACCTAATCATAAGTGTGAGTGAGCTTTGGAATAATCCCGCTGTTTTAGTACTTTACCAAGTTAAAAGTGATTCAAAACTAAGGAAAAAATTATCATTTCTTCACCTGGCTAATCCTACCTGGATAAGAATAATTCTTGAATTTTGATTTCTTTAATCCAAATTGAAAAATTTTTTTTGTTTCCATTCGTCTTTGTCCCTATTCTTATATGCCATTTTCCACTCAAGCATTAGTAAAAGGCGGGGTCATTTTATAACCGACAACGGACTATCAAAAAACTCATGGTGAGAAAGTATTCGGATATAAATAATCAGCATATAAAAAATGTAATGTGCAACTCTGATTAAATTTATTAACCATGCATTAGCAATTCATTAATTACTAATTTTTTGAATTAAAAAATTTACAGAATTTAGGAATGTAATGCATGATGTTACCGACTTTATTTTCAATAAAAATTCTTATAAACAAAAATATATTTTCCATATAAGGAAAATTTTTAGCTAAA
Organism: Androctonus mauritanicus; assembly: GCA_011317285.2. Classification (NCBI taxonomy): domain Eukaryota; kingdom Metazoa; phylum Arthropoda; class Arachnida; order Scorpiones; family Buthidae; genus Androctonus; species Androctonus mauritanicus. The sequence goes on from WUQG02446958.1 coordinate 61,418, forward strand.
TCATTTTTACATTAATTTTTAAAACATCCATTTAAGGACAAAAATGTGAATAAAAGCTATCGCATTTATTGTCTTAATCATCATCCGATAATTTCCCCTCCTTGATTTACAGATCATAGAAATTATAACCGAAAATATTTGTATAATTTAATTGTCAATTTTCATTGAAACTTATTGTCACTATGAAATATATATAAAAAAAAAAAAAATTTAGAAGTAATTTTTCCATCATTTCGAATATCTACTCAAGCATTGTTTAGGAAATGAGTTGAAAACCATAAGAAACTCCAACCAAAACCTTTTAAAGGAAGTTCCGGAGCACGCTGATTGCCGGAAACGCAAATCCGGTGTCCGAACGAGTGCGAAATAATCATCGAGTATTCATTAATTGACCAAAATTAGCAAGGATCGCAAAAATTTGATCAGAGATGTCGGGGGTCGTCGTGTCTGCATCAGATATAGTAGTCGTCGAAACTATTCCGTCAATATTTTGTTATATTTTACATATTATATTTGATAAATAACGAAATAATTATCTATACAAATAAAAATATAACAAGAACGAAACCAATATAAAAAAATAAAATAGATTATCATTATTGTACTATATATCAAATATAACATTTAATAAATAATAAATTTTTTATACAACATTATCTATAAAATGCATGTTACCGATTCGGGAAAAAATTATAATTTTGCAATAATCTGTTTAAACCAGTAATAAAAAAAAACATTTTCGTAGATATTAATCAATTTAAAATTATATAAGCTCAAATCACTGGTAAATCTACATAGTGCATAATTTATCATCATGTCTGAATAGCATGAAAAAGCTTCGATTTTCCATCCAGAGGATCGGGTCCCAACTGTTGAAAAATTAAAAATAAAGATTCCGATTTCGACGTCGATCTTCTCTGTCCAGGTAGAACCACTATATACTTATCCTTATGAAGGATAAGTATATAGTGGTAAAGTCTGAATATATTTTATTACATTATCCGTTACTAAGTTTTGGTGTTGTGACGATGATATCACATATCAGACTATGCAGTGTGTCTGGCACGACTATCTCACATAATGCTTGCTGAATGACATCATTACGATGTTACAATGACTTCAGTATGACATCATCCAAGTCACATCATTTCCGGCAATTGCAGTTCATAATATCTAAATTCGAACAAAAACAAAATACCCATTTTCTCTAGAACATGAAATACTCTATCACTCTGCAGGATTTTGATCACATTTGAAACTATAATGTTCATGCTCCGTGGAATTTTTAATGTTCCATCACATTTTGTAGCGATTTTAAACTGATACAAATAGATATTGCTTTTCATTATTGATTATTATAAAAGATCATTATAAGATGCCAACTTTGTCTTATTGAAAAGAAGAACGATATTTTATTTTTAAGGAAAGGACCCAGATTATATAGACCATTCCTGTTTCTTCATACACTTTACATAGAAATCTTGAAAAATTAGCCGAAATATGAATTATAAAGTTTTCGCAGTTTTATGAAGAACAATAATCGTTAATTTTGTTAATTTTTAAGAATTATAATGAAAAAAAATTATTTTTTTATAAAAATATAGATATTTTAAGAATGAACTCACTGTAATGGAGTCAGGTACTATTCCCTATTATTTGATTATCATTTTTCTTTTTTTCCCTCGAAATTTAACGCCGCTTTCCATTCTGAAAGTATTGAACAGTGTGGCATTCTATTGCTCCTCACGGGCCGCCGATATCCCTGATGGGATTATCCATCAGATGAAGGATGACGTACAACGGGCAGGTCCGGCACCCTTTCCAAAAATTTAGAAGTGTTGGACCCAGGAATTGAGCCCAGATCCTTCAGGGTAGAAACATCATGCATCCACTCGGAAATCCAGCCTACTCAATTTTTCAATTCAAACCATTATGATGAATTATGAAATTTGAGTATCGGCATCTTTTCTTCTAGAAAAATTGTTGGTAAATTAAAATTATTAAATGAACCTTTAATTCAAAATCTAATTATAAGACATATAATAGTTCATATTAAATTAACTATACAGTTTATAATTATCATTTAAATACAATGTTTTTTTAAAATATTGTGTTAAAAGTCGTTCTTAGATCTGGCTTTATTCTTCTTCCTACATGAAGTTACTCTTTTAATGCCACTTTCCGATCTTGGTGATTACTAATCAGAGAGCCATTTCAGCTCTACCATAGACCTTTTTTACTCCACTTTCCACTCAGTGGTGATTATTAAGTGACGAGACTATAACAAACCTGTCACAGGTTGCACCGCACATTCCTGCAGAGGGGTCAGCCGGATTTTAGAGGACCGAGATCGATGGGCCTGGCCCGGATTCCAAGAAAGAAACTTCCAAAAGGAGAATCGAATACAGATCCTCTAGAGTGGAAAGTCAAAGCGTTTCATACGGCCATTCTGGCTCTCTACCATAGATTATCCATTCTTTTGAACGGGCAACCGACTTTAAGCACAAGGATTTATACCAGCACGTCGGCCCTAGCTATATTATATATATTTTAGAATGGAAAGACTCGGATTTGATCCCGATCTAGCAAGAAAATTGAATCGTTTCCACACTGATTTCAACTATAGCACAGACTTTTTCCCTATGTGATTTAACCGCCATTTTCCACCTGTAAGTACTAAGTGGCAAGGCATTTCCATGCCCACCGCAGACCGCTTCACAACTACTATTACTCACTGGAGTCAACTGTAGGTGGAGAATGGGATTCGACGAACCGGGCCCGGATTCTTTCTGAAGAAACTGGAAATGTGGGATCTGGGAATTGAGCTCGAATCCTCCAGGATGGAAGCGCAGCACAACTTCACCGCGGCCATCCGGCCGAGATAGTGAAGGTTACTAAATAGTGAGTTAGTCCAATGTTTTTCAAAGTGAGCAATATCGCCTCCTGAGGAGCGACTGGATCATTAATAGGAGCGTCAAGTAGCAAGTGGGCAGTAGGGGATATCTCGAGTTATACTCCCTACTGCTATTTGATGCCCCCTTTAATGACCCAGTCACTCCTCAGGTGGGCGATATCGCCTACTTTGAGAAACATTGAGTTAGTCCATTGCCAGTGACGAATCAAGAGTAGTATAGGTTCCCGGCGAAAGTAATAACTGGGCCCCTAAATAAAAATAGGAAAACTTGGAATAATACTGTATCATAATAATAATAATAATGCTATATATGAGGCCCCTGGCAGCTGCCAAGTTCGTCTTTGCGTTAAAATGTCATTGTCCATTGCCCATTCGTTTTCTTATATCTGAATTTTATTTCAATTTCATCTTCATTCAATATTAAATAGTGTGACTATTTAAGATCCCATCATGGACCGGGAAAAGTACTCGTGAATGAATTTTTCAAGAGTGGGTGGGACCTGAAATCGAATCAAAATCCTCTGGCTGGAAGACCGAAATGTTTCGACACAGCCAGAAAAGAAAATAAGTTAAATAATATTTAATAATCCATCCGATCATCGAATGACATACATTCATTATCTATTAAATTTATATATATATATTTGCATTTTACACTCAATTTCCAATCAGAGAGATTACTAAGGAGAGAGGCCAGTTTCAATCACGGGTTGCATCCATACCCGTGGAGGGGAACCGAATGATAAAAGATTGGGATCGCCGGGCCGGTCCAGAATCCCGAAAAAATTTTTCACGAGATAACGGATCCGGGACGCGATCTTGGGTCCTCCTGCGTGGCACCCTAATGCGTTATCACTCGGCCATCCAGCCGTCCTAAATTTATATTTATTATATTATATATTTATATAAAACGATAAAAATTATCATACATTTATAACATTTAGTTATGAATAGATTAAAATATTTGGAAATATCAATACTAAGTTGAATATAATTAAATAACTTATGAAAAATTAAATCCTTTCAGAAATAACCTGGTCCCACACCTCCAATTTTTCAGAAGTCTGGGCCGGTGAGCCCCAGTCTTTCAAGTTTCCGGTTGATCCCACTATAAGTGTTGGCTAGCCTATGATGGATTCTATAAGTGGTCTGCCGCCATGTACAAAATATCTCATATGTAATATGATAAGAGTGACTTAATACAACTAAACTTATCTTTGAAAAATATTGATTATCTAGTCGATCGGATGAGCACGTGATAAAGTGTTAATCTATTTCTTGAATGATTCAGGTTCAGTTCCGGTTTTTATAACTTCAGACGTTTTAGGACAGTTTCAGAACCAATAGATTGAATCCTATCCTTTATCTGATGGTTGATCTTACACGGATGTGATATTACAGTGTAGTCTGTGGTGCAAACTTGAATAGCCCATCGTTTAGACTCTTTATATCAATTTCTTAAACAAGAAAATTAAATTAATTTCATAAAACTATTGAATTTTCGGCCGGATGGCTGCAGTATATTATGCTTCAATTCTAAAGTACAGGATTCAATTCCGTATCTTGTATTTCCAAAAGTTTTTCAGGAGAAGTCTGATGAACTTTATCTTCTACCTGACGGTTTAACCCTTCAGGGATGTGAATGGCGTTTGGTTGCATCGGAATGCCTCTCTGCTTACTATACAACGGTATGGAAAGTAAGAAAGCTCTAAAAAAGCTGCTGAATCACACTGGGAATACATTTGGCGGCGGCCATTTCGAGCATTATCATAGTTGGCTAATATCCGTTTTTTTAACGCTATCAAACCGAAAGATTGAAGAATGAAATCTCCTCGAACCTCATTCTTCAATCGGCCAATCTGGCTGATTGAAGAAATGGAAATACTTCGGCTTTCCATTCTGGAGGACCCAGATTCGATTCTCGGATTCCACTCCTTGAAAACATTTATGATGAGATCCGAACCCGGCCCATCGATATTTGTCCTCCACAATCTGGCTGACCTCTTTCTCTTCTTTCTTAAGGATGAACCGCCTGTGGAAGAGTTTGTTTCGCCCTATCATTTAATATTCTACTTGAGTAGAAAATGGCGACATCTGTTGCCAAAAGTAATCTGATTAATTAAGAAATTTCAGATTTCGAATTCCTTCTGAAAAACTGGAGGTGCGGAACCCGAAATTGAATCCAAATCCTCTGGTAAGCTGATAAATCACCATTTTAACACATGGTCATTTCAGATATATTCAACTTTTTATTTATTTATTTTGTTTAAGATAATAATTGTTATATATATTTCTTTTCAATTTTAATGAGAGGCGGCCGAAAATATTTTACATAAAAACAACATAATATTTAGAAACACTACCGATTTAACTATTTCAATTTTTTTGATCAACAGATGATGCCACTTTCTATTCAACTAGAGTACTAAGCGACGGAGAGAAACAAGCCTTTCCATAGGCTGCCTATCCCTGTGAGGGGTTAGCCGGATAAATCCGGCTGGCTCTTCACAAGGGGTCCATGATAAAAAACCGGCTGACTCCTGTGAGGGGTCAGCCGGTATTTATCATGGGGTCCGGGCTAGGCAGACGGCCGGGCCCGAACCCCATGATAAATATTTTCAAGGGATGGAACCAGACACTCGAACCCGGATTCTTCAGAGTGGAAAGCCGAAGCGTTTCCAATCCGGCTGACACTATTTCAATTTTAGAGTTGGTCGGATAACCGCGTGGCCATCCGACCAACTCTCCAAGCATTCATTTATCACTTTGAAGGATTTGGATTTAAATCCGGGTCTTACACATCCAGTTTATCAGGAACAGTCCGGGCCTGGTCCGATGAACCCATCTGCCAATACTCATTGTGGGGTCAACCGGAAGATTCAAGGATGGGATGACCCATCCTTGAACCTTCTGTTGACCCCACAATGGGTGTTGGCCAGCCTGTAGTGGACTCTTAAAATAGCCGCTGTCAGATATTAAATATCCCTTGTGAGATATGGCAATTTAATACAACTAACTAAAATTTCAGTTTTAAGTTTTTATATATAATACTGTATATTTTTTACACAAAATGATATTTATTATTCTTTTGAGTTTCACACCGCTTTCTATTTTTGTCAGATACTAAGCGGGACGCTATTCAAATATCTACCATGAGTTGTCAGATGAAGACAGGATGTTGATCGTATTGGCAAAGTGGAAACATTTCGGTTTTCCACTCTGGAAGACCCAGGTTCTAGCCACGAGTCCCATTCCTTGGAAATGTTTATCATGGGATCCGGGCCTGGCCCATCGATCCTCATCCTCCACAATCTAGCTGACCTCTCCGCAATGGGGGGCAGCCTGTGGAAGAACTTGTTTTTCCCTGTCATTTAGCATTCTTAGGGAATGGAAAGTAGCATTATCTGTTAACAAAATAATCTTTAAGATGGATGAAAACAGAGGTTCGATGCCGATATCGAATCCTTCCTGGAAATATTTTAATGTGTAATTCCGAAAATTAATCGTGATCACGAGTAAATTTGCATCAAATAAAATTAAAAAAAAGTAAAACAAACACTCGAAGAGAGAATTATAATCTGTAATATATAAAGATTTTATACAGATTTGAAAAATTAAGAATGTACGAATATAGGAAATTATGGAAATACTGTACTGTATAAAGACAGTATAGTATTTCCATAATTATTCATCCATGTTTAAAATTATAAAAAAAAAAAATAAATTGTTTTTCTCCATAATTATTCACATCTGTACTTTCTTAATTTTCCTATTTTAGATTAATTAGATTTTAAACAGATTATTTTTATATCTTATAAAAATAGAAATGATTTTTGGAGTAATAAGAAATATTTTGATATAAAATTTAATTTGTAGGTTTTATAATTTTATATTAATGGATCTTAATTAAATATAAACGAAGGAGTATATTTTCGTTCAGGTAATGTTTTATGAAGCAAATGAATCTAATTCTGAAAATAAAACCCTTGGAGTAATCTGAAGTGTAACTTATCTATAGACTACAAATGAACTTACAAATATTTAAGTTTTCTTTTCATATTCCCTATGGCTTTTTATGATGCCGGATGGTCTCATAGAATGACTATAATATTAAGTGTAATTTTTACTGAAGGTCTGGTATTGATTCTCAAATATCATTTCTCAGAAAATATTTCATAGGCCACCGCGCAGGGTTTGTTGTTCTCCGGTCCTCACATATTTTTCAAACTAAAATAACTTCTAAAATGAACCACTGCTTATATCTCTAGGATATACTAAGATGGAAAAATAACAAAAAATTTAAAAGGAACGAGAAAAGCTATTTGATTTCCTAAAATACTGTATAACATTTTTCATTATATAAACTAATTTTGTGGTTTTTTTTTTCTCATTAAATTTATAAATTTCTTAATCAACCAGGCTCATAAATTCATATTAATAGAATAAACAGAATTAGAAACAAAACATTAAAAAAAAAAATTGTATTAAAATTTACGCACATTTAAATTTATATTTTAAAACTAATTAGAATAAATTTTAAAATATAAGAAATAAACAGAGAATTTGATAAATTTTATTACGTTCAAAAAATATAGTTTCCATTTTATCAATTTTGAAAATAAATTGATTTATAATTGTAATTTCTTTTTAATATTTAAGTTACGGAATTTTATACCGAACTACATTAATATTTTTGTAATATTTTATCATTTTTCAATACTATTCTTTAGTTAAATATATATCAATTTTACCTATATAGTTGTACCTATCATTAATTCGAAAATATAAATAGAATAACAGTATTTTGTCTTGTTTATTAAAAAAAAAAAAAAAAAAATGTTTATACTTTGCATTGAATCATCAGAAAATTCTGTACAGTATAGAACCATAATATTATGAGATTTTCTTTCGCGCATGGGATAAAAAAACTGTAATATATATATAATTACTAGAATAAACAGAATTGGAAACAAAAATAATAACCAGGATGAAATATAACAGATGCATTTAAAAACGGTGCTGAAATTTATATAAATTTTAAAATATATTTCAGATCGAGTTATACGTGTAGAAACAAAATTATAGGTATAAAAATTGTATTATATTTCTGATAAGAACGCCGATTTCAATCTTATCTAAAAAAGAAACGGGTAACATGTAATTTAATTCTAGCAATGTTTATTGCCCTTATATTTTCAGTTTAATCAAACCAGATCAGTTGTTAGTAATTTATTTTATAAGCTTTCGTAAGATGATAATATATGAGGCTTGCCTAATCTCCCATAATTTGCGAGATGAAAGGTAGTTTTTTTTTCTTTACGCATCGCCTTCCTTTCCCGACTCGTCCACAACCGGTCGTGACGTAACGGCGTGCATCCTGGGTATGTCGGTGACGTCATCAGGCGTTGGTTATTAGAACAAAGAAAGATGGCGGATGAGTGAGGTTAGGAATGCAAGCTGTCATCGGTTGTGGACGCTTTTACCTTAAAAACTGAAATTATTGTATTTAAATAGTATACGTTTAGAATCAATGTATGCATCGCATCATGCCATATCAATGCAATTATTGTCAAGAGGATATAGAAGATGTTCGAGTCAAATGTTCCGAATGTAAAGACTTCGATCTGTGTTTACGAGTAAGTAGGAAGTCATTTTGTACCACAATCCGATGCAAATGGTCGACGCGTTTGTTATAATTATTTTTTAAGTCATGTAAAAATATGAGCATATTTTATTTTACTGTAAATGTGTATGTATCGTTACTACATTTGACAATGTGAACTACTTGGAGTGAATATAACATGCTATGGTATGCTAGCTGTGATAGGCTAATCTCATAGATATGGTAATTTTTCGACCAATAGGATTGTCTGTTTGAAAAATACGGCGAAAACATGTTTAGTATGCAGGAAATATAATAATAATTTAAGAAATGATAAAATTTAATGTTTGATTTTTTTAAATCTTTTAATTTGACTTTCGATGCAGAATTATATTTTAAAAATTTATTTATAGCCTGATTATATTAATCTGATCTGCGCCGTGAATTCAATAGAATTCTGGAGCAAGATTACGAGCACCGTATTACTATCACTATAGCGGGTAACATTATAAATTCTATATTTAATATATTCTTTATGACAGTTTCAACGAATCTCTCTGGAAAAATTTTATGCATAATATATATATATTGGCTAAAATTTTATATGAATTGATATCGGGAAGAAGGAAAATTTACTCTTTACGTTTTCATTCATTCATTCATTCATTATTTGATTAGAAGTATGAATGAAATCCAGTTTTATAAAATAGTTGCCATAATATAAGAAATATTATGAATATATTTTATTAGAAAGGAATATAATTTAAATGAAATTTTTTTTTTTAAATAAAAAAAAATATTTTAATATCAAAATTTCTAAATTATCCAGCATTTAAAATAATAAGAGAGAAAACTTATTTTTATAATTAATATATTCTAAATAACGAAAATTTTTAAAATAGTTCTATATAATAAAATCTGAAAGAATTTAATAAATACAGATAGTTTAGAAATTGTTTATTTTTTTTTTAATTAAACATTAAAATTTCTTATTTAAAGAAAACTAAATCGTTTTTTTATATTATTTAATTTTTATCATTATTTTTATGTACTGTCATACATTTCAAGATTTGAAATATATTACATAACCAGTTATTTAAAGTTGGATTATCCAGGTTGCAGATTAACAGATTAATTGCAGTCTGAAAGTGATGTTTAATAAACAGTTCCAAAACACCAAAGCACTATAGCAAAAGTAGAAGGTTAGCACGGCATAATGTTACTTGAGTCCCTCTTCAGTACCGAAATACCTAAGTTATACTGCTAGCATCGAACACATAGACAAAAATTCTATGCCATTAGGAGTTCTACAGTTCTTTTCAAGAATTCAAACTATCTTGGTTCAAAACGTTATGCCGTGCTAACCTTCTACTTTCTATAGTGCTGTGGTGGTTTGGAACTGTTTAT
>WUQG02446959.1:0-35303 GCA_011317285.2 Androctonus mauritanicus
ACATACTGTAAGTCCACTTTATGTTATTACCATACTATTATTTTTAATTACATGTTGTGTGTAAAATTTCATTAGATAAATTCAATATCATTAAAAGAATCACAAAACAATTATTATTTTTACGATAAAATTATTAAATGATTTTTTTATAAAAAATTATATATTTTTGTTATATAGAAGTAAATATTCATTCATTTTTTTAAGAGATCAAACAAATTATAGATTACCAATAATAATTTGAATTTTTCTCCCCGTCTTGAATATGTGCAAGAGTTTCGAAATAATTGTAGTGTGCAGGAGGTATAAATTGGAATAATTCCATCATGTCCTTGTGTGTCGAAATTGGACTCACATTTTTACATAATGGTATTAACTCAACAGTACTAAAGGAAATCCCTAAATTTAAAATTTTTTGTTTTTTCTATACTCATTAGTTGATTTTTATAGTAACAAAATAATGCAGTCATAAAATAAATCTGGCACCTATCAACACTTTACTACTTAACATTTTTTAAAAAATGTTAATTTATACATAATTAGAATTAAATCACTTTCAAAAATAATTTTTTTGTGCAACTTCCTATACAAGCTATCTATCTATTTGGTGAGTTTGAAGATCTTGACTTCAAATTGTTTAAAAATAAAAAGATTACAGGGAATTGTAACTAATTAACTCGACTTGTTAATAAACTTACGCATATACATTCTCAATGCAAAATTAGACAACATCCCTATTTATTGTATGCAGTATATATACAGTATAAGAAATCAAGTAACTACAAACAACAGTCAGAAATTTTAAGATTGCTCTCTTCTATTCTCTTAGTATCCACTTTAAATTTTAAAGATTTTGAAATCTCGAAATAAATCAGCCATAAGAAAAGTGAAGATAAGCCTGTGTTAAAACAATCAAATAATAGTAATTGTTCAAATTTTCATAAATTCTATCAACCTCTACTTAAAATTGTCCTATTCTATGATGCAATACTGATTCAAAGAATAATAAACTTGAAAAAAATTTTTCTTCTATATCCTAAGCAGTCCACAAATGTTTCACAAATGCTAAAGTGCACGGAATTAAGTAATATGGGAATACATATCTAATTAAAAGCTCATTAAACAGTAAATGCGAAAAAGAATTCCTGTTACGTAAATAATAAAGTTACGGTAACAACCAAATATTACACAACTGTGTAAACATTTATTTATGGTCTGTTCTCAAATTGCATTAAGCATTTAACTGCAATATGGTAAGCTACTGTTACTACATTATTCATTAATATGAATGTTAAAAATATTAATATATATTGCTTAATTCCCCTGGAATAAGAAGTAATAAATTGCAGCATTTTCTTAATGAAGAATCATTAAGTTAGGTTTAAAGTTTAACAAATTTTAATGTATGAAGTTTGGACTTTGCGACTTTTTTTTTTAAACAAAAAATGATGAAATACAGGAACAACTTTAATTACAGCAATGTAGAAATGTGCTATAGTCTAAATATCTTTGTGAATTAAACATGTAAACTGTATATATAATATAATTTTGAAATAATTGATAATAGGTAAAAGTAATTGCAGACACAGCACTATTTTTGTTCTACAGTGTTAAAAATGAAAAGGCTATTATGTCGTCGCTGTAAAGATTTAAAATTCAACAAATATTGTCAATTTATATTAATTACACGTGTAACTAAATTAAATAACATTTAGAGAGATTATCGGCTTGCAATTTATAATTTATGACATTAATAAAACAATTAAATTCAAATATATATGATACTGTTAAGTTATATTTAGTATGATTTTATATGAGTATTTTAATTTATTATAATAAGAATACAGAATAATTTCATTTTAAATATGTGAAAAAAAATAATTATCTTTTAATGCATAATTTTATAAGTTAACATATCTGATTAACTATTTTTATACATTTTTTCCAATTAAAATAATAATTTCATTAGATTTTGATCACAATATCATTAAAACTGAGATTATGATAGGAAACAAATTTAAGTTTATAAATACAGCATTAGATTTGTTAAAGCATTATTTTTTAATAATGCTTTAACAAATCTAATGCCTAATTATATATATATATATAATTATTATAGTAAATCAGTGAAGGATGAAGGCTTGCCAGATTTACAGGAGTGTCTCCACTTTTCTGATAAATCATGAGCTGTTTAGTCATTAAGAATGGAAAAATGCCAGATAGCATCCGAGCTGATATTTTTGCCAAGATTATAAAACTGATTTTCAGTGTCTGGCCAAAATCTCAATGAAAGCAACGATTGAAATCGGTTACTGGATTATCAATGATGTATTGTATATGCCAGAATAAAAATCTCTGTGCAGATTTTTGTAAAATGAGTCACGTCAAACTACAAAAAATTTGTTGTATAAATTAGAAATTTATATATATATTTCCAATATATTATCTTTCTTGACAATGTGGTTAATTTTTTTTTAATGGAATATATTGTGTTTACATCTTGGAATTATTTTGCATTTTCTTATTTTTAAATGTTTGAATAACAAATTATTAGTCTAATTATGAACATATTCGTTTTTGTTGAAAACAATTTGTAAGCAATAATTTAAAAATATGTTATCATCTAATATAGTTATAAATAATCTCTGCTTATTGTTTTAACCATGAGCCATTAAAGAATAAAAGTTAATTTTGTTGATTTTTGAAATTCTAAATATTTTCAGTCTATCAAGACCTCATTAGTTGCATCAATCAAAAAAAAAACAAAAAACATAATTCTATATTATTATTTAAGTTATATATTATATTAGACTAATTAAGATGTTAACAATATATTATAACTGTTTCTCTGTTAATCATATTAATTTAATTCCATGAAAATCATCATTAATCAGAAATAATAAATAAATACTAAAGGCTTATTCATTCTCAAACTATATTTTTACACTTAAATGTTATAAATATGTAAATTATCATAAAATATAAGCTAATATTGATGTAACAACATATTAATTCAGTCAATATCACTCATATACAAGCAAAATTTTTTACTGAATGCAGGCAAGTAATATTAAAACTTTTTATTTAGAAACGACAGAGTTTCAAAGGTATAGAATACAGATCAGTTCCTGTTTACGAGATAAAAGCATTACTAGAAAATGCTCATAAATTAAATTCTAATAATCAGACTAAATTACTATTATCATTAAGAATGCATTAAAATAGTTTACATTTTTCGAGTTTAAAAACATATCTTTCAATGAAATCAGCCGAAATGCTTTTCGAATATTAAACAATGACAAAATTATTTCAATAAGTAGCATTATTGTAAAACAATCTAAAAATGCAATTTTTCTTAGAGAAATCTTTTTTAAGGACTTACTTTATGTAGTCTATAATAAAGAGCTGGCTGCTGGCCCAAAATCATTATATAGACGTCCATTTGATGACAGCATTACCTTACAGCAGTGATCTCAAACTCGTTCTCTTAAAAGGGCCACTTTAGACATCTTTGGTTTGTTGGAGGGCCACAAAAATTATAAAGCAATTTGTAAATGACAGAATTTTTTCAATATAAAACTTTAATTTCTAATTTACAAATTTATTACGCTTTACTGAATTTCAATACAATATATTAAAAATACTAAAGCTTAGTAATTTTTAAATATTTCATTAAAAATGATTGTAATTTTTTTCTGAATATTTTCTACATGCTCCTGCAGTTATAATATTTATAAATAACACGGACTGCACAAACAAGTGTCACAGGCAGCAGGTTTGAGACTATTCCTTACAGGTAATGCTTTCATATATCATTTGATGTTATCCAAGTTCAATTACTAATTCTATACCTATACCATGGTTTTAATGAAACTTGGGCTCTGTCCATCATTTCCCATTCTTGATGCCACTATCCAATTGTTTGCTGATTACTATACTAAGTAATCTTATTTCAGTCCCTCTTGTAGATTCCACATCCACAGGGCAATTAATAGACTAGAGGTGGGATCAAAAGGCTAGTCCTGGCTCCAAAATCATCAATTTCTGAAGGAGTAGACTAGGATTTGATCCCAATCTTCTATTAGAAAGTCAAAGCATTTCCATATATTCAATTCCATCAATTTTTGATAGCAGACCCGATCATGGTACACTATGGACAGCCAGCAGTTTATCACGAGAATGACCTCACTGTTTACTAATCTCAGAGTAAAAAGAAATGTAAAACTGGAAAAAAACAAAAGCTGATGCTACTGTTCTTTAGCAATTCATAAAATATATAATGCAAGAAAACAATAACCATAATAATTCACTATGAACATTAATCAAAAACTGATGATGTAATATGGTATATTAAATATTTCATCATGAACACAACAAAAAAAAAATAATATAAAAAAAAGACATTTTCCTTGGAATTTATATGCATTTCCCCTAATTAATTAAAATATTGACATTACTGAACAGTGATATAATAGTAGACAAATAGCAAAGAGTTAGCTTATCACCTAGAGTATTTAATTTCAATTCAGAAGTCCAAATTTATTTTGTAAAGTTTGAGCCTGGAGTGATGAGCTTTATTTGTCACTTTAAAACTGGCCCTATTATGGATGGCCAAATTAACTGAGTGGAAATGCATTGGCTTTCAATCCAAAGGATCTGGGATTAAATTTGGATTCCATCCTGATGAAAACTTTTTATGCCAGAAACAATCATATAAAGGATAGATTTTTATATTGATACACTTTAAATTTCTCTACATTAACAAAGGATGGTATACTCAACTTTTGAAACATTTATTCATTACAAACTTCTCATAAAAATCAGGGTAAAGGTTTGCAAATCAAAGCTGATTCTTAAGAAGTATTTGAAAATTTATAGGATCGTGTTTAAAGATAATTTAAAGATTTCAAAATTTATATGTTAGACAGTAGTACTCACTTCAAATACAAAAGCATTTATCATTTTAAAACAAATTTTTATCCATCTGAAATTATTAATTTTACAACCGTGAAACAGATTTATCCTTAGGAATAAAACACTATAGGTAGTAGCATAAGGATAAGAGTATTAACATTTATCTATTTCAATGAACAAAGCATACTGTATGTATACTAGACTTGACTCTTATACTATTTTTTAGTTCAGTGAGTGGTACTTATCTAACGTGTATAAGATTTGAATGATCTACAATGTTTTGTTATTAATATTTTATGGATGATCTAATATTTAACAAAGAAGAAGTAATTGCATAACATCATTGATATAAAATATATTCAAATAAACGAGCAATCAGTTCTTTTGATAACATGCACAATCAAATATTTTACTGGTCCTAGTAAAAATTCACTACCATGAAAAGCATTTATATATTAGTTCATCTTCAGTTTAAATCTAAATTAACCAAACAGAAATATATAACATGATAATTTAGATTTAATTTATAGCATTATTTAAAATATTTTCATGGGAGTGACATAGCTATTTATACAAATAGTCTCAATTTGCATTACATCGCATTTTTAAGAAATCAGCTACAAAAATGAAATGATGCAAATCATTATATTATTTTTTGTTTTTATAAAGTTGTGTGTGTTTGCTTGAGTGTATGTGCGCACTATATATTATATAAAGTTTTGGACAAGTAATATATACGTTAACAGTGAAACGAAGAACAAATAATAGCATATTAAATGAAAATAATAAATTCTCTAATATTGTTTTATATGTTTTTATAATAAGCATATTCTTGATAGAAAAAATTGAATCTTCTGAGATAGATTATTAATTGAAATATGGAAAATACAAATGCACTTATCATTTCGAAATTATTAATTTACAACAGTGAAACAGATTTATCTTTAAGAATAAAACACTATAATTTAGTAGTATATGGATAAGAATATTAATACTTCTCATCTATTTCACTGACAAAGCATATTATATGTAAACTAGACTTAACTATTACATCATTTTTCAGTTATGAAAGATTGTAATTCAAAACATTTTTATCAGAGTCTACATTTTCTAATGACACATAATATTGTAACTAAATCGATATTTGGCTTTGGCTTAGATATTTTCATGCAGATGTTTCATGATAAATACATGCAATAAAAATATTTGACCCCATGAGGAGGTAATTAGAGAATGTGTGATGGAAATTTTCAGCCTAATCCAATTATGTCTTTAAAAATATAGAAATGTTCCAAAAAAGTTGTTACGTCTCTTAATTCAGTACTATATAAAATAGTAGCTTCAATGTGCATCGAAAATTTAGTTTTACATATTAAAATTTTTAAATAGACGTTTTATAATTCATTAATTTCACTGATTATTATTCTATGCAAGAATTTAAAAATATAATTATTATTATATATAGCAGTTTACTTAAAAAGATTCATAAAACAAAATACTATCTAATTGGATCGTTTAAATAGTTTTATGCAATATATATTTTAAATAATTCATTTATTATTGTTTTCATCTGATGAAATATATTTTATATTCATCATTATAAATTAAATTTTAGTAGACTCTGATTAACTAAGAAGAAAAATTAATTCCCTGAGTAATCAATTACACAAACAATCTGCAAATTATAATAATAATAATAATAATAATAAAAAGGCAATATGCATATTAAAAAAATTAAATTTCATAAATAGATATATATAAAATTTTCTATCATTTATTGAAGAAGGAAACAAGAAATTTGCTTTATTTTCAGTAAGAAATGATTTCAATATTTATAACTATAATTTGATTATCAATTATTTAAGATAAAATCAAGAAATGTAGCTGGAACATTTAAAAATATTTCGGATATCACATCTAAGATAAAACATTGGTAATTAAAACGTCATATTGAGGTTGCGGATTAACCTTGATTAATCCGCAACTTAGAATCCAATCCTGGATAATCGGGAGTCTAATGTATTTTTAAATCATCAGTCACATTTACTTTAGACTCACAAGTCAGTATAGTTAGAAATAAATCTATCTCAAAACACCTGTACAATTAAAAAAAATTTTACAAAGTTATTCAATTAATTATTAGTATCAATATTAAAAGTTAAACACTATCAAATATGAATTTTTAATAGCATCAAAGAACAAAATTCTGTTAGACATTATCAGTTTAGTGTTCTTGCCAATAGTGAGAGTTATGTTCATAAAAAGTGCCATAGTTGGAAAGCCAAGATTCTATAGAAAATAGGCACCCGGAAAAAATAATATATCTGATGATAAATTCTCTATCATATTTATTATATCAGTTTAGCCATCAGAAGGATGAAATCACAGTAATATAAGAAACAAAAGAAACAGCTAAAAGTGCCATACATAATAAAATATGATAAAACAATAAGGAAAAAATTAAAGTATTGATCTTTGTCATTTTTTACACTTTGATTTGAAGATCGGTTGAAATTACCTATCAACTGATTTGAAGATCAATTGATAGGCAGATTCTCTCTTTACTATATACAGTATATTTCTTGGGATAATCTTCAATGAATTAAAACAATTTCAAAATGTATAGAGAAAAATAAAAATGTCAGAAATACAAAATCTGTAAAAGAAGTCTTGAAATATAAATTATGTTATTTGATATATGTCATTAATTCAATTATACACTTATTATTAATTTAATTATCCCATTAATTTCTAAAACATATGCCCTGAAGAGTAATGACACTGCTCCATCAAAAGGTTACTGCAGGGAACTATCTGAAATACATAACTCAGCTTTAATCAGTACAGAGCCCTGGATTAAGACATCCCTAATACTCAACTTAACTCAAATGAAGGGCATATAAAGCAGGCCTACACAGCCAATGTCCACTTCATCAGTCCCTACAAGCAGTATTTCACTGCAACCCGAAATAGATAGGTGTTGAAACTATCAAATGTATCTCATCCTGAAGGATTAGATACAAAAGACAACCCCTAGGATGTGCAGTTATGACAATAAATATTGTGCAAGTGGGAGGATCTGACAAAACTACTGAGCAGCAACAAAACTGCACTGACAACTGGCTGCAATATGATGATACAAAGCCATCTTAATTTAAATCCAGTCTCAGATCTTCAATCACTTTCTCAGACAACACTTGCAATTCATGTAGGGGAAAACCACTCAAAGTATATATGTACCTCCACCATTATGGTTTAGAAGCTCTCCATTTCACAGCTGATGCATGCTATGTGCAGACCAAAAGTGAACTACTGTATGCAGTGGAGTGGTGTATAGTACTGCCATGGAGATGATGTTGACCAGTGTCTCAGATCAACTAGACTTGGATGTTTTGTCCTAACCAAAATCATTCAGATAAACTCCATGGAGTTATTAATATCTTTCTTGGGAAAACATAAGCCTTCATCAAGGTTGCATAGGGACAAATTCCCTTCCACCTGAAGTCAACCATTTTTCAAACTGACATTATTGAAACTTTATCCCTCAGCACTGTTATCATTTACCCATTTCATATTTAGCTCTTAACATTTTGTACATTCATCCCTTCAACATGGTATATCACCTTGTGATTTGGGACTCTCTTAGAGAATTTCTATCCCATGCAGAGCATATGACAAGTGATTTTAATCTCAAACCATGGGGATTTGAGAGCTTAAAAACTGAACTGCAGAGTAGTCCACACAGTTAAGAATGGGTACAACCATTCTCTCTCAGCCTTCTAGAGGATAATGTCTTTTAGCAGCCAGCTGCTCAATAGGGCCTTTGGACACTGCAGGATTACTCTATTAAAGCTAAATGAGATCTGAGATTGAATATTCCACAATAGGCAGAACCAGATTGACCAGTCATTGGTTTACATCAACACAGACATCAAGCAGGTGCAGAAACTTAGGCAAAAATGTCTAGTGAAAACCTCATAATGCATCCCAGATACTACAAATGTATTAGCCTGGCAATAAATACAGATATAGTGCCTAAAGGAACAAACTCCTTTCCACATCAAGACAAACTCCTCTTTGAGGAGTTTTTTGACCATATGGAAGAGTGATAGTTTTCTTCCTAAAAGACTGGAATTAAATTCAAGATACCAGAGAGTAACAATATGGTATGTTAGTCTCTGTTCATTAATATACAGGCTGACCCCATTACAAATCAGATCAGTTTGTAACTTGTTTGATATTTTATATTTCTCATGAAGATTCTTCAGTTCATGACAAAATAAACTAATTTAACACATTAAATTTGCCAGGTATGATCTATGTAATAAATACAATTATTACTTCCATGTTCCTTTATTTAAAGCAGTGAGTTTCAACTAGTGTGCCGTAAGAGGATTTTAGGTGTGTCGTAAAAATTTTTAAAGATAAATTATTTTTGAAAAAAGTCCAAAGCATAATAAATGTACATATTAAAATTAAAATTTCTGTAAATTTTACTTATGATTATATCATTGTTATAATAAATGTATATATAATATATTAAAAAATATATATGCATAAGCAATTTTTTTTTTATCATCATAATTTAACTGCAGCACAGAGATTAAACTGTATGTTCAAATGTGCCATGAGATAAAAGAGTTGAAAAAATGAATTGAACTATGTGAAAAGACTGTAAAAATTTAAGATTTTAATAAACAAATGCAAAAATCAAGAGATTAGATTTGTTTTCTTCGTTAAAAAATAAATCAAATGTTTTCATTTTGAAAAAAAAAATAGAAGATTAATTTTCAAGACGATATATAATTACCTCATTCACAATTATATTAATAATAAACATCTGAAAATTTCTAATTTTTAAATATGAACATTATTCTTATCTTATATCATTTAAAAATATGATTAAAATAGAAGATATATTTCATATTAAATATTTGAATTAGATAGGAATAATCTCTATTTTATAAAAAGTATTTTTCCCTTTCTCTATTTTATAATTTTATAATTAGAAATTATAAAATATAGGTGATTTTGATTTCAAAATCACCTGTTTTTATATGTGAAAATGTATATCCATACTAAGTCAAAAACTGCTTACATTTATCTGTGTTAATCGTAAATACTTATTAATCAAGCACTCTTAGCAGTAAAAAATACGTTTATTTTGCAAACGTTTTCAACAGCCTCCAACTGCCATCGTCAGGCTTACAGTAAATTTAAACAATCGATTGTTTATTATCGGATTGTTTAAATTTACTGTAAGCCTGATGATGGCAGCTGGAGGCTGTTGAAAACGTTTGCAAAATAAACATATTTTTTACGGCTAAGAGTGCTTGATTAATGGTATTTACGATGCATATCTATTTCAGAACCTGAAATACAGGTAGTCCTTGACTATTTGACAAGATTTAAATCAAACACTAATGTTATAAGTTGATGTAGTTGTAAGGAATATCCTTTATTTATTGATTGCCAATTACCAATATTTGTTATATCACAATATAGACACAAGATATATATTGTTGATATATCAAACCATATATGATAGATATATATACTTGTGAATTGCATCATAGTCATAAATACGAATATTTGTAAGTCAGTAGCACCATAAGTTAAGATCTATTTGTACTTTATTACTTGTTGTTTAGAATTCAGAAATCTTTATATATTGCATATACTGTAACTAAACAAATTTGATAGAGAATATGTCTAAATATAGATAATATTTAAAATATCAAAATAGTATTATAAATGAAGAAAATACTCAAAAAATTCAGCACTTGGCAAGAAATAGAAAAAACAGATTTATT
Source organism: Androctonus mauritanicus (assembly GCA_011317285.2). Lineage (NCBI taxonomy): Eukaryota > Metazoa > Arthropoda > Arachnida > Scorpiones > Buthidae > Androctonus > Androctonus mauritanicus. The sequence goes on from WUQG02446959.1 coordinate 10,725, forward strand.
TTACTAGAAGAAGCACTTTCGATTCTCATACATAAATCATTGTCAGCTTCCAAGATTTAAAAGAACAGAACGTCGAATACATATAAGATCGGATAAATTCAAATACGTAACTATGGTAACATCTGTTAGAAGGATAAACGAAAAATAACCTAAAATTACATCCAATAACTAAAATACAAAAAATAATAAAATTATAATAAACACAAAAGTCATTTCTAATTCGCTACTATTTTATATCGAGTCCTAAAGTGACGTAAGATGTCTACTGGGGATATCGGATCAGCCTCTATGTATACATGATTTCCAAGCATTGCTGATGGATGTGGGGTCTAATTTATTAATGGTTCTCGGTGTGGAGTTTTTGCTATTGTAGATTGTAATGGCTGCTGCTATCTTTCCTTTCTTTGGGTCTTCCTGCTTCATTAGGAGTTTTGCGTCCATGATTTACCAGTATGTAAGAGAATCGAAAGCGCTTCTTCTAGTAAAATAAATGTGTTGTTTTTTCTATTTCCTGCCAAAGTGCTGAATTTTTTGAATAGAATTTTACTGGCAGTGTAAAAATTATTTCTTGTAATTATATTAATAATACATATAGATTAATTATTCTTATTTTGAAATGCTTGGGACCAAGAATGTTTTGGATTTTGAATCTTTCTGGATTTTGGAACACATGATATGGTAGAGTTAAAGTGAGAAAAAATTTACCATCAAACTTTTTTGACATTTTTAATGATATATAAACAATACAACAGAAAATAGCAACAGACATCATGTACTGACAATATTTGGCAATTTACTGAATCACAACAATATGCCATAACTGCATGTGTACTATTGCATTATGCTTTCATTGCAAAATAGTAATAGTCTTATCCCAAAGGGCTCCTTATTATGAAAGTGAAATCATGGATTTCGGATTATGGATAATCAATCTATATACATTAACGATTTTAAAATTTAGCACATTGCAAATTTTATCTTTGTTTCTCTCCTATCTATTTATATTACTATAGCTAATTTACAGATCTTCATCAATTTTTCAAAAATTGCTAATTTTTAATAAAAAATATAGATAAGATAGCAATATAGAAAAATTGGAATATAAGCACTTATTTGAGAAAACTTTGTTTATGAAATCAAGCATTATACAATGCATCTAGAGCATCTGAGGACAACTCAAGGACAAATTAGACTATGATTATGATAAATATATCATAGAATTTATGCAGCTTTATAGCTTGTAGAAACTACTAATTTACTTTCAACAAAAAGAGAAACCAGATGTATGGCATTTGTTTTTTTAGCTTTTGTTTTTATCTAAAATAATTTTTTACTAATCGCATTGTTTATATAATATATAGTATTATTATTGTTGATTTTTATATTAAATTGAGAAGAATTATAGAATATGAATAACACACTACAAATTTGTGTATAGAGAAAAAAAAAATTAAAACAATTTCAAAGAAGAATTTTGGCCAAAAAAAGATGTCTTGTAGGTAAAACTTGTTTGTGATAGTTGAATCAATGCAATTTCCCTAAAAATTTTAAATCTCTTTCACCTAAAAATTTCAAGTTTCTTTCACGTCATGTATAACTTACAGAAAATTAAGAGACAGCACATTTTGAACTTTAAAACTGGATCAAATCTGAACTTATGAGAGAAGACAGAAAGGGGTCAATAAATGTGTTATTTTGTAATCATAGTAAATTAGTACAACAAATTAATCAAATATGATTGATAGACATAATACTAAATTCTTACTGAAAATACGATTTCTAAAATTTTCTAATGCTGCTCCATATTTCTGTAAATATATTTCAATGAAAGCATTATGTACAATTAACACATACAAGATCTAGATCATAAAAAAAAATGATGTTACAAAACACAATATGGCTACTTTGAGATTTTTCTCTTGCTATATAATTTAAACCAACTACAAAAATAAAATATAATTTTATGTTAAAGTATTTTTTCTGCCTAGAGCTAAACTATTTGACTTTTACTATAATATTTGTGATATGATATTCATTCTTCATTATAAACAAAGAGTGAACATCATTTCAGATAATTTAAAAGACGTATATAAATCTGAACCATGAAATTTAGAGAAAGAACTGTCATCTTAATACTTGAGTGGTTAAAAATTGACACAAATTCTGTTCAACAATTAGCATTAACAAGATTTGTTTTGCTATATGGCATTTATAAACAGCTCTGCAGTAGTTCATATCAAAAACAAAATTATATTAACAAAGTTTCAGATGACACATTTAAAAAAAATGTATCGATTACACATTGATATTCATAACAAAAAAATTTTAAAATAAAAACATAACATTTCAAAATATTTATTTAGATTATGGACATTATCACAGTTTGCTTTTATATATAAATTATTTTCATAGTTATAAACTAAAACTAAATAATATGATAAAATAATCTTTGAATTACTGGCAAAATTATATTAAATTTTAGAGGATTCCAGGCCAAAGTGAAAAAAGCAAATATTTATTATTTAAACAGAAAAGCAAAGAACATATGACATACATGATGACTATAATGATGACTACAAGGACAATAAAAAATTTATTTTTTATTTATTGAAACATTACTGGGGAATGACTAAGTATCTCAGTGATCACTTAAAAGTTTAAGATCAGTACTTTATTTTTCGTCAGTAAAAATATTTTAATATTTTCTTCTCATGAATTCCATATCTTGAAAGATGATGGCACAAATATATTACTATATATATAGAAATATAATCTGTATGATACCAGAGACACAGCTAAACTAAAACAGGAATTTTGTTTGGCCAATAATTTTTAAGTAATATTTAACGATATCCATTTTTCTCTATCCTGTAAGATTAATAATATATAATAATTTTTATTTTATTAATTAATTTTTTATTATACTCATTCTTGAATTTTGAAATATTTTTTAAACATTTCAAAAATATTTTAAGGATGCGAGAATCACTGGGTTAAATTAATTTCGTATAATCTTATTAGACCGTTAATGAATCAAAAAACAGTTTAAAAAAACCAAACTCCATCATTACATTGTTTAATTTGAACATTAATCTTGGCATAACTTTTTAAAAATTTAGCATTGAATATTGCATTAACATAACATGAATAAACTGAAGATTTAATTTTGTGCCAAGGATTACAAAAAGAAAAGATTCTATGGGGGTTATTGAATCTTATACAATACTTTTTGTATTTCAGGACAATAGTGAAAATTTTTTTAATATCAATAAGAAATTTAAATCATTGACCATTTACAGTAGTCAAAAAATAGTTGGAGAATTATTTTTTCTTATAAATTTACGAGAAAAAAATTTTTAATTAATTTTATCAAGATTTTTCTAAATTGAGACATCTCTCTTACAAATGATGTTACTTTAGATCTAATGTTCTTTTTCTTAAGTTCTCAAGTGGTTAGAATTGTGTACTGATGAGGGACCGAGGTTTGGTCGGAAAACATTTTACTAAAACAAAACGTATAAGTTACTTGCTGGTAGTGCTGTTTTTTTAAGACATCTCTCTTATTTTAAAACATAGTTTTAATACATATAGAAGCTACCAAAAAACAAAATTTTTTTCCTTTTTGTTGATTAAAGCAATTAAAAAATGATAAGGAAAGCAAAAATGAAATATCAACTAAAGTTTATTTTAATTACATAATATTTAAATATAGACATTATTATTTTATATTAAAATAATACTAAACTATTGTTCCTATTTCTATTATATTTCATTTGTCATTCTATAGAACATTCTTTGTTTTTCGTATTAAATGTCACTCCCGACAATCAGCACTTTTAATTTATTAAATCAAAATATTCAATTCTGTATATTTAATTAACAAATATCACAATGTTTTAGAAATTATTTTCTCAAAAGTTGAATAAACTGTATTATTTAAACATTGTGCAGTGTTTGCAACAACAATTAATGATAACTAATTAAAATAGCTAACAACAGAATATTTACTAAAAATCACTACATAAAGTCCAAATTTTTATTCTGGAAATAAAGTTCCGAATGGTTTAAATTCTTCAATTATAAACAACAATGTTACTTTAATCAGGAATTTTTCTCCCGTAACAGATTTAAGTGTATTATTTTTTTTTTAAAAATTATTAAATACAAATGAATACATAAATAAGATGGAATATTTTCCAAATGCCAATAATTTTGAAATTTTCAAAATGATAATTATGATACAATCACATATTTTGGAAATACATGTTGAGTATTGAAGACGCAAAAAAAAAAAAAAAAAAAAAAAAGATATTTGGAGGACAATATGTTTAATTTTTTAAATTAACAAGATTTCTTCAAGCTTCCAAAATGTTATCAGATTTGGGAAACAATATGCAAATTTTTGAATAGCTTGAATATATGTCTGTCTGCAGAAGTGAAGCATATTCTTGTGATGTTCCATATTAATAGCCTAATTTTTTAACTATTGAAAAATATACTGATATATTTTTAACCTTGAAACTTCAATTATTAATCAAGCAATAAAAACAAATATAAACTAGTGAAGAAATTATCTTGATTTATTGTACATTTCCAAATTTCTTGCAAGTTGGATTACTAATTAAATAATTCTAACAAAAATTTTCCCTGAAACAAAAGAACTTATTTTTTTAACTCGTGTATCAATAGTACAATATCTGATCTTTAATCATTTATTTACCAATAGAAATTTTATGACACATTGGCCTCGTCTGTCAACTTAAACAATAACATAGTTAATATTATGTTGATTAACAAACAATAAGTATAATACAAAGTTGGATTTTATTTTTTTTTGTAAATTTTTAATATTTTTTTTTTATATACTGTATAATCAATTACAGTTAATTTATTTTATTCTATATTAATAAATCAGTTTAACTGTCTATTTTGAAATCCAAGACTATCTATATTATCGGAAAAAAATGCTTTGATAAATCATCCAATTCATCTGTTCATTCCTTGAAAGCATATTAAATATCGATACAGCCTCTCCCTGACTTATGTAAATTCAACTTTACGTAAAATATATTTTTTAACTTTTTATTTTTTCAAATACAGAGCATAAACATCTACTATATTTGTATATTACAAGTGCAAACATGTTAGTTTACATTATTAAAACTTAATATCATTTTGATTTGTTTGTTTGTTGATCTTAACTATCATATTTCATTCCTTTTGGTCTCCTATTGGTCAAGGAACAATATAGTACCATAACGATGTGTAGGCACCATCACTGTAGTCCATCTATCCGTGGAAGTTTTTGATTCAGAATTTTTTGTTAAAAAATGATTTTTCCAACTTATACAACATCAAAGTTACATAAAAACCTCTGTCCAAATTAATTGCATAAGTCATGATTCTAAAAGTAAATGAGCATATTCAATAAGGTATGCATTTTTAATCAAATTATTTTTGGTATCCACATAATCTGCCTCAGTTAAAGACCGAAATCATTGTGTTTTAGGTCTCCTTCAAGTACCAAAAGGACCAATTAGAATTACTGGGTTTTTAAAACAAAGCACTGCAGGTGGAAGCAGTGGCATCACTAGGGGTGCAGAGAGTGCGGCCCACACTGGGTGACACCCAATATTTTCAAATGTATGTTAAAAAATTACATTTTTGCCAATTTTAAAACTTTAAGCCCTTTTTAACATGCTTACAACCAAGCTCATTTTAAACAAGTGCAAACTGTTTGTATAAACAAACCATGCCCATTTTAAATATGTGAATCCTCTATGAACTCTTAAATTCATGCTTTCTAACAACCAAACATTTTATATAATATTGAGAGAAAAAGGAGTGACACCGATGCTAGGAATGCCATTGGGAGGAAGATCACCTCTCTTCTAACAAAATTTTGTTAAAAAGTAAGGAGTTTAATACAAATTCCGGTTAGGGATGCTCAAGTGATATATAAAAGCTTTCTAATTATCATTTAAGATATCGTAAGAAGTATTTAATTTTCTATTTTTAATCGGTTATAACGAAACATATATGTAAAATAAGAACAGATTCAATTCAGCCTAAATTTGGTAATATTCTTAAAATTTAGACAAACGGATTGCATCATGTATTTTCAATCATTTGTCTATTCAAAATTGATAATGTTTAGAAAACAATTCCAACTGAAATTAAAATTTTCTATCAAAATAGCATGTTGAAATTTTCGATTCATGTTAATAATAGTACAGCAATAAAAATTAAAAAGATTACATAATCATCATGTTTCGAAATATATCAATTTTCAGAGCATTGTAACAGTATCTTGAACATTAAATAGTATCAGTGATTCGGAAATTATATTATTAATGCCAATAAAATATTATATCTGGGAACTAGTTTGATTTAAGATCTTTTAAATAATATATTTTCAAGGTTGACTATAATTTATGTATTTATAGTTAATAATATGTTTATACTTTTGTTATTAAGAATAGTACTAAATCAAACTTTACTAAATAAGTATTGTTTTATATCATTCTATAAAGTATGGTAATATTCGTCCCGAGGCTATTGGCAGATTAACAATTTAATTCATTAAAGCACAAAGATCTTTATCTAGGAACAAAGATACATAAGGGCAAGTTGGCAAATTTTACTTATTTATTATAGTTGATTTGCATTACTTGTAGTATTCTATTTAGAATATAATTTCATAACATGCAATTTTTAATATACGGCAGACCGGTTCCATTATGTTTATTAACCGAAAAAGTAATAATAATGCAAAAAAATTTGCTAGTATTTTATATTCTATCAATTCTTCAAGGACAGTTCTACATAATTAAGTAATTTTATGCATAAAGAGTTAACCTTACATCTATTAAAGCAATAAATGGAGAGAGTTATAAACGGAATTTAAATTGACATTTTTACACCAAACTTCAATATAAAAAATTTATGTATTTTTTTTTTCTTATTTGATAAGTATTCAAAGTCTGCTGAAATTTATATCCCAAGATGGAAATCTGGCCAGAATTCAGTGGCAGGTCAGTAGAAACTAGGCCACAAAGGCTAAACGAGTCTGTTGTAAATACAGTCTCACTTTTTCTTTGTGGGTCACTAGTAAGGTGTTTATTCGCATCATATTATTCTAAATTTCTGTCTTACTAAACTGTTCTCTTTAAATAAGTATGCAGCTTGTAGTATCTGACATTAGTTTAAAAATCAAAAGTGTTTGCACAAAACTTGAAAGATTACAACAGAGGAAAATTTTTATTTATTTATTTATTTTTTTGTGTGTTTCACAAGATTAATTTACTGATGTATCAGGAAAATTCTACATAACAGTAATGATGATAATAAATAAGCGTGTTTATAAAGTACACTACATGATTTTAACACTGTCCTTCTGATATTTGTTAAAGATATTTAAGATCTTAACATATCTCTCTGATAAAGTTATTAGTCTTGCTGTAACCAAAACAAATTCCATGTCTGGCAACCTACAAACAAACAGTTGGAAGTCGATAGTTGACCGCATTTAAATGGTTTTTTTTTTTGTTCCCGGAGGGAACTACAAAAGTTTGTATATTTTTTTCCAGTTCGCTCGGGGATTATGTCTTAAGCTTTTCTTTTTTTTTTTTTTTTTACTCTAACAATTTATTATTCTGTATTTCTGTTGATTTAAACAGACATTAAACCAACTGTACTGGCACGAAACGTAATAGAAAACACGACGTAGTTGATTTGTTGACCTCAAGTCTTTGCAGTTGTTTGGGATCTTGCCAATCGATCCCTATGACCTTGAAATCTTATCCAAATGCAGATACAAAAGCTACTTAAATTAAAATTCTGCGACATTTTATAACATCACGCTCTCCGTTTAAAATCCGTTTTAAAAATGCCTGTTTGTATTTAATTAAAAATGCGCACGAAGGGATGCGATAAAAAATCTAACGAAACAGGCATCGGGACTAAAAGCAACTACAGTAACGACTAACAAACGAACTGAATTTTCCTGAACGACCGATAATAGTTAACGTGAGGAAAATATTTAAACGGCGAAAAACGCATTTTCCATCAAAACTTGATAGGTGTTTCGTCATCGCTTACGTACGCTGTAGCAGGTATGATGTTAGTAGTATTTTTTTTTTTTTTTTTGAGAAAATATTGAGAAACGATGAGGTTAACTTTCCTTAAATTTGTACTATAAATCTGTTTTAGCGATAGCATGCCGTACGAAGTCGAAAACTTCGTTAAATCCTGCTAATTATAGCTTACTCTGTTTTCTGTGGCACTAATACATACAGAACAGTAGGTGGTGCCGATCTTTATTTACACTCACACACACACACACACACACACGATAAAAAATTACCCCAAGGTTAGAATTTGTCCATTAAAAAAAAAAAAAATGTCGAAGAAAATATAATTTTAACTAGCTGAATAATCATTTTAACATTTGTTTGGAAACATGCATTAGAATAAAAAAAAAAAAAAAATGTTTAGTTAATATATTTATTCATCAGTTTTGGCTATCAGTTTACTAATGATTGAAGCGTGTTATACAAACGATATCAAGATATAAGAGAGCAAAAAAAACCTTTTTAAAACGTATTTTGTTTAACTGATCTTTGAAACGATGATTAAACGTAGACGAATAAAACTTGCATAAAAATTTTTAAACCGAATGCTCGAGATACTAATTACAAAAATACACTCTTGAGATAATTTTTTTTTAAAATAGGTTATTTACGTATACTGTACACCTAACAAAAATCCCTCCTGCAAGGTCTTTCCTGTTGCTTAATTTTGACTACGGGAGGTTTATTTTTTTGTTTTCTGTTTGACGATAATAGAAAATTATAAAAAATTTCTGAAATAATTGAAATCTGATTTCCTAATTCGCGGAAGAAAATTACGTATCCAATTATGCGAAATTTATTCGTAAAAATAAACAATTAACACGTGTTTAATTATATTTCAATCTATGACAAAACATATTAAACTTTTTCATCTTTTTTTAAAATTCTCAATCACTCGTGAAATAAATTATTATTCTGATCAGCTCATTCTAACTTTTAAATCAATCAGATTTCAGTTTTTTGTCCTGGAAATTTGCCATTAACTGATCAAACTTTGAAGATCTAGCATAATTAACTTTCAGTAAGTCAAGGATAGTTAATGTATGGTTGCAGTAACAATAACAAAATTAATATACAGTATTTATAATGAAGAAATTCTATTATTACAACAGAGATATATTATAATTTATACTGTATATATAAAAATTATATTTTATTTGTTAAAACTTTAAATTATTTGGCCTTGCAGCGAAAGATGTATCCAACAGAAGCGACCCAATTTTTTTTTTAATTTTAATTTGTGTTTTGTCGAAATAAATTTATTTCCGCATATTGGAAACAGTAAAAAATGTTTGTACTTAACATAAATACAATTATAGAATTATTTGTATTACTGTTACCTCTACATGGTAATAATAGACAAGTGAGACGGTAAACATGGCGTTACGACATATTTTCATTTTGAGATGTTCAATTTGACCTAATAATTCGAGAGTTATCTTCTTTCAATAAGGAAACCAAAGACTGTAAAATGCAAAGCACAGATTTGTTGAAACTGTATATAGTAGTATTGACACAGTTTTCTGTACAGCTTATTACTATGGTACACATTTATATAAAAGTGCACATATACACACAGAGAAAATCAATATAAGTTTTTTGTTAATTTAATTTGTCGTCTACGACATACTATCATTATTATTTAAAAACAAAATTAATCAAAAACTTAAAATATTTTAAGAAAAGTGTAATTGAAATCTGATATTTCTATAAATAACTGTATATTCTTTGGAGCATATCATTCTGACTCATAGTTATAGTAATGTCTGCAATCTAATGATGCAATAATCCTCAAGGCTACTATGTACCAAGCACATTAAAATGTTATTAATTAACTAAAATTGCATTTTCATAAGGAACACATAGTCGAAAACTGTTTGACTTCTTTCTAAAATTCATCGTCGTCTCACAGAGTTATTGCAAAATTATAACTATCTCATATATTAAAATGTAGTGAAGAAAATAAAGATTAAAATAAATGATATCATCTTATAGTGAGAAGGAAAAAAAATCATATAAAAATTTAACAATTGAGAAAGCAGAATATAAATCAAATAATTTCAATCATCATAAAAATATTTTTATATCACTGATGAGTCAATTCTATTGTTTCTCAGAATAAATTCTTTTCGTTGTTATGATAATACTAAAAATAATTACTATTTTTATTTATACTTTCTAGTTTTTAATCAATACACGAAATTAATGAAACAACAACAAATAATAAAAACTCAAACTATTTTTACATTTTACTAATCTGATAAATGTTAAATGAAGAATCAAATCTCTAATCTGGAGCTGAATATGTCTTTTTAAAGATTTAGCAAACAACAGTATACTTCCGATTAACTGGATAATCAGGAAATGAATTAGTTTGGATAACTGATTCCCCAGATAATCCGCAAAATACTCAAAAGAATCAGAATTATGGACAACATTCAGATAATAATAAAAAATAAATCAATTACATACATATATCTAAATGTTTTATAATATATTGAAAAAAATAAACAATAGATTACAACTAAGAATTATTACAATATTTATAATTTGATTCTAATTTTTATTGCCTATTATTTAAGATATAATAATAAAAATTAATCTGGGGAATTTAAAAAATCTTTCAGAAAGTGCATCCAAGATAAAACATAAATAATTAACCATCACTTCTTGGTTGCGGATTACTCCCAGTTAATCCATAACACGGATAATCGGAGTCTACCGTACTTTGATTCATCGACTTGGTTGATAAAAAGATCAATGAAATTTTTTTTTTTTAATTTGGTTATTGGAAAGATATTTTTAATGCCCCAAATTAATTTCTTAAATATTTTGGTTCAATAAAAATTAGAATCGAAACAAAACTATAAAAATTGCAATGATTCTTTGCTGCAGTTAAATCAATAATTGTATTTTTTGATTAATCTTTTTATCAACCAAAAAATAAAATATTTATTGTAAACAAATTTTATGAAACATTCATTACTTTCATTTATAATTATTGAAATACTGGGTTATATATGTTCACACATGAATAACACATTATTTCAATGTGTTTATATTTGTGTTAATGCATAAATTTCTTTATTCGTATATTTTTATTATTTTATTTGTATAAATGCACTATAATATTAACGAATTAATTAAAATTTAATATAATTTATATGTAGTATAAATACGATAACTTCTTAGACTAATACATAAAACTTTTGTATAAAAATGCTTATTAATAACCGAAATATAGCATAAATGAAATTAAAAAAAAATCTTTTCCGTAGAAGACAAATCCACATCATTAAATATATAAAGATACAAAAATTCAGTTGGGAATTTTTAAAGAATTGTTCATAAAAATAATAACCGATATTTTGAAAATTTTATTTTTCAATAAAATTATTATATATGGCATTAATATTAAATCTAAGGTCCTCTAAATATATATTAAACTCAACTGTTTAATTGGAAACTTTCAAATTGTGTGCACATACTCCCGTGGCATGTTAATCTATAAATGCTACATAACAACCTTGATAATGTCTCCAAGAATGTGTATTTATGGATAGAGGTTACACTGAACATCTCTAATCATAAAAATTTCTTTGTATTTTTGAGGGAGGAAAAAATTTACATAATAATAATAATTCTATTATGTTCAGAAAAGTAAAAAAAAAAAAAAAAAAATTGTTCTTATTTAATTTGTGCTAAACATGAAAAAGAAATTTTGGTACAGTTATTAATCCTTATAATTTGTACAGTACAGTTAAAGCATCAATTTTATAAACTATATATAGAGGATGTTAACAATTATTAAATGTGAAATATGACTAATAGTAAGTGAACGATTTCTGTATAACGATATACCAGTCATTAGCCCTTTCAGAAAATATTTTAAACAGTTTCTAAGAATCTAAACTGTTTTTTAATATGAAAGAATTTGAAATTTATATAAAAATATTTTTCATAAACAATTTAATTCACTAACATTTGCCACATGTATCAACAAAACCTTGAAATTTGAAACTGTTTACAACTGAGAGACATTGTCCAGCCTTGACCTGATAAATTCTTCATATTAGCTTTATTTTGGAGATTCAATGGCCTCTACTGGAAAAAATATATATTTAAATTGTAATAAAATATTCAATTACAATAGTTAATATAATATACAGTAGGGATGAATCAATTATTTATCAATTCAAGGCTGTTTCAAAGTGTCAACTTTTCGCAGCTACCTTGGCTTGGCTTTTAAATAACTTTACGAGCTTAGTTCAATAAAAATATTTTATTTTACCTGTTATGCAAAAATAATCTGCATTTGTATTATTTAATTTACGAAAAATAACATAAATTATACAAATCAAAATTATTTTGTAATTTATATTACTTTTCTGATAGATTTATTAGTTTAACAAGAAAATAAGTATAAAAATAATTTCAATAAATCTAGGCTGAAATCTCAAATTTTATTTGATGACAAAAAGTTTTAAATTTAATAATCCTTTAGATTAAACGTGCTCAGGAATTGCTGTAGTAAGCAATAAGAATTAATTATACAATTTAATTTATTATAGAAAATAAATGCATTAAACAGTCACTTAAATTCTTTCCATAATTAAACATTATAAATCTCTTAATCTAATTAAACTGAATAGTTAAATTTTGTTGCCATAACATAATTAAACAGACAGAAAAAGTATATTAAAATATCAATATTTTTCAATAAATTTTTGAAAACAATAATTTTTTTTAAATATTTTTAACTTCCATACTTCAATAATTTTAGACAATGTATAATAACTGTGATACAATTCTATATATTAAGCTTTCTGTGCCTGTGACAGTATTGTCAAAGAAATGCTGGAATGACTTTGTAAAATACTCGCTATTTAAACAATAAAATTGTTTATATTGTGAAAAATAGAATAATAGTCTTATCTGAGTGTCAGGAACTAATAAAGATATAAAAAATTAAATTTTTATAACTTTTATATAAATTATTTTAGACTAACATCATTTCTCATTCAAAACTGAATGAAAGATGTTCAAAATAAGATTACGTTTTATTTAAATCTGAATAAAAGAGAAATGCTTGGCTTTCTTTTTATTAACAACAAAGATTTATAATTCTTTTGGAAAATTTATAACGTTCATTGATAATTTTAAGATAGAAAAAATACAATCATTCCACCAAACAAGATTTGAAAAACATTACATAAAACTGGGACACTGCAATAAAAAGTTTTTCTGAAGGTGAAAACAAAGATATCACAGAGTCCTAATTTCGCACAAAACATTTTTCAAATTTTCATTTCGCTCTCCTAATAAGAAAAATCATAACTAGTTTGAAAAATGTGTCATTCTTTAGAATAATAACATTATTTGATTAAAAAAAACATTTTTTTCTTTTCTAAAATCTATATAAAGAAAGTAAATTTTTGTAATATTTCTGAAAGCAAATTTTTAAAACATTAAATAATAGTTTCATATTTTATAATTCTTCTTTTTATAACAGAATTCTTTTATGTTCTGTTATAAACATCTATCATATTTTAACAATAAATTATATATTTAATATTAACTGAATATTTTGGGAAATATTTATTTATTTTTTAATATTTTACTATTAAATTTAAATGGAAATGAAGAAATGACGAATTATTTATTGTTATCCATTATCTATTGCATGACACACAACATTTTTCATATTTAATTGTGAAACAAGTCATTTTTTATATAATAAACAATGGAATATTGAAATAAATATTTTTAATCTTAGAAATTTCCTTTGGCTCAGCATAATTTTTAAGTTAAACAATGAGCCATGTGAAAATTTTCAATATGAGAATTAATAATATATATATATATATATATATATATATATATTAACAAAAATCTTTAAAATAATAAAATACTATAATCTATATATCTGATATTCTATACAATTTTTTTAATAATTTGTTTAGATTAAGACAAAAAATAAAAAAAGTTAACTGATATACTGAAATAGAAATTTAAAATGAATCCAATAAGAGACAAAGTAATAGATTTATGAGACACAGTACTGTATAAGCTATTTAATGAAAAAATATATTGAAATAATATGAAAATTTTATGCTGATTGGACAAGAGAGAGATATTAGAAGACCTAGAGGCAAATTGGAAACAGCTGGAAAATAAGATATAGGAAGACCCTGAAAGTGGAAAGAGTATTAAGAATGCTTGAAAGAAGAGATGACACAGCTGGATAACACACTAGAGACAATCTATCTTACCTGGTTGAAGATTGCAGTGAATCTGACTTACAATCTTTCCATTAAAATTAAAGTGAATAATTTAATTATTAATTCCAGAAAGATTTATTTAAATATAAATAATCAATATTATAACGGTATTTAAATACTTCTTACATCATAACACAAATTGATGTATTTATCATGACACTGAACATTAATATTGATTCTTACTTGAATATTTGCAGTATTATTTTATTTCCATCTGAAATCTAAAAATTTCTATTTATAGTCATTCTGTTTAATATCCCTTTGTTTCGAAAATGTATTTGTACACCTGTACTGTAACACTTTTGAGAATGTAAAGAAATTTTGACTTGTTGCTATGCATATTCAACCATTTTAATTATTACTATATTTAAATCTTATTTTATATAAAGTTTGAGAAACAGACTCACCTTTAGGATACATCTTTATCAATTTAGAATCACTTTTATCACTATAAACAACAGCGGCGGATGCATTTGTCAGTGCCACATGGCGAATTTTTGTACTGTCCTGACACTGTCCGTGCTTCAAGAGAGCAATCCAAGGTTCGTGGGGGATATTGTCAGAATCCAAAGGATAACAACCATCGTGAGTGGTGTGATTGTTACTAGAAACATGAACAACGATTCCGTTAACGGAATCCACTTTTCCAACACTATATTTTCCAATCTCCTCCTCTTCGCTAAATGTTCTTCCAGTTCTCGTATCGGTATAAGTTATATTAATGAAAGCTAGCGTATAGTCATCGGTTTCATAACCGTAAGTGAATTCGGAAGCCACACACGAGAAGAAATTCTCGAAAATCGCACTGAGCAGAAGAGCGTAGAGCAGCGACGACACATCCTTTATCTTCATGGCTACTCTGCGATTCCTATCTATCCTGGAGCCGACCGAATCGATATCTGTGCATGCGGTACCCGTCGTCGTTTCTACATTCTCTAACATTTTTAAACTAGACATCTTACGATTATTTTTATCTAAATTTTAATTCTCTCCATCCATCCACGTGTAAACCTTATTTCCATCTAAACTTCAATCAGCTGATCTCTACTGTTTTCTTGTCCGGCGATGCTAGCGCCATCAGTCGCTTCCGCTCTGTACTAAATTTGCAAAATTTTCATTTTTATTACAAAATGTTACGTTGGCTCGTTATTAATACTGTCTGAATTCCAATATTCTTAAAACAAATACGTTTATACTGTACCTAAAACATATCGCCATTTATTTTCTATCAGTACATTTTGGATAGCTCTCAATTACGTACAGTATTGGGGTGGAGATATTTATATGAACCACGTAGTTGAGACGCGATACTTTTGCTAAGGCATACGAAATATATTTAAAATCGTACTTTAACGAATTTATCGTTTATTAGTTAATTTATTTACCTTATAACGAATTTATTAAAAAATATATTTATTTCACTTGTTACAGATCTACATTTACAAAAGTCGGCTGCTCGAAATTGTTTAAAAATTACGTAATTTTCGTACGTGTCAATCACGTGTTTTAATTTAACCAATCGTTTTAACAACACTTACGATCTCTGGTGAGCAAAATTAACTGAACAGTTTTTTTTTTTTTTTGAATATTTAACGAAGCGCATTATATGGCGACATAACTATCTGAACGGCAGTTCTTGAGAAGAAAGCCGAAAGTTGGTATTTTATTTCAAACGATCACTCTAATACACATTTTTCTTAAAACGTTTCACAAGTACATTCGTTAATTTCGTAATTAGAATCACACGTAAAGTGAAACTAATATCAGGATGATGAGATGACATCCTTTCCTTTAGAACTGCAAAATATCCATCCACTTACGGTTTTGTAGGAAATGAAATCGTTCGGGAAAAAAAGAGATGATTAATGCTTTATTTCCGATTCCTTTCTTCTGTAAATTATTTTAATAACTGATAAAATTATTTATAATGCGGTATTAAATAAAAATCATTTTTAAAATGACGCGAATAGCCTTCGTCCCCGAAAAAACACCACGAAGGACTTAACCTTCGTAGGTTTTCAATGGCAAACTTATTACCGATCACAGTTAATATTAAATCGCGCTCTTGCGGTTAATTGTTAAGACATCTTTATCGAGAACAACCAACATTTCTGAGAATTTTAAAAGGTTAGAACAAAAATCTCAGATTTGTTGTTTCGCGTTGACAAGGTCGAATTTTCTTCGCTTTTCTTCCTTAAAAGCGGAATATAAATAGCGTACAGGTATAATCTACCATTTATTAAAGAAGAAGGAAAATACGAAAAAATAAAATAAAAAAAAAAAAAATCATTCTGTACGTTACTACGACCTTTTAAATTAATTTTATCTGTAACCAGGAACGTTGACGTGAAGTGTAATGGAGAACGAAACATCGATTTTTTTTTTTTTTGCACGGAGATGAATGCGTAATTTGAAGAAGAAAAAAAAATCGATGTAACTAGAAGGAAATTTGGAAAATAAAAATTGATACTAAAAGTGATTTACTATATATAGTTTTACTAATGATAAATATAGACACTAGGAAATCGTTCCTTCTTAAAAGTTTATTACTGTTTGTGTTTGTGTAATAATTTATGCATTGTGTTATTTCGAATGACATTTTTTCGCAATCGCCGCGTAAACAATAACTTGCAAATTTGCAATATTTAAATATTAAATATTGATCATCTAAATGGCCTTGAAACCCCCACGTATTCATAAATAGATACATACAACTAAATACGCATAAATTTGTCAAAAGTTTACTTGGGATATATAATTATTATTGAAATCATCTTATTCTTCGAAGCATAAAGAAAAAGATGCTTATATGAGTATTATTATTATCGAAATTTTCTTGTTTTGGCCTCCTATTGTCTGAAAGTGTCCTTGACCAACTTTTTCAAAAAAATCGGAATTGAAATATCGATTAATTGTTTCGATAATTGATAATCCCCTTACCGATGTTCGTTTTGAGCGCGCGAATTATATTTGTAAGTACTGTATTATTATTATTGACAGCAAACTCTTACAGATGAGAGGTGAACAACTTATATTTGGAAATTTTTTTTTTTTTTAATGCAGAGATTAATGTACCTTAACCTCTTTTGAACGCTGTGACGTAAATTGCACGTCAAACAGGCTGTTTATCTGTATTTGATTGGAAGTTGTTTTTCTTATTGATTTAATATATGTAATCCGTGTATCAAATGCTTACCAAAACTGTCAGAAATTTTAAGATTTTTCTGCTTTCCCACGAGACTTAACAGCGAAACTTCACTTCTGACCTTTATTTACTTGATAAATAACAACCGTAAATCTAAAAGTATTATTTCTCCAGAAAAAAAATACTGCAAACATTTAAATGTATACAATAATCTTCAGAGTACATATATAATATTTCGTAACCGAACCGTTTAAGTAATTATTGTTTATATAATAATTAAAAATTTGAGAAAATTATTCGGCTAACACTAGATGGCATACAAAATTTACTAACTGGTAAAGCGCAACACGAATTACAGTTAATTAGAGTAACGAATATATCTTAATAATTTTAATAATCAAAAGATGGCATCGTATAAATTAAACGCTCGTGTACTGCCATCTGTCGAGACAAAATTTAACGAATTTATAATGACGTTTATTTAAATGTTTGAATTCTCAGATTTAACACTTCACAGAAATTTACATTCTATATATAAAATTACGCATTTCATATATAAAAATAAATATATATTATACACATATATATATATATATATATTTCTCATTCTTTCTACGTCATTGGTGATGCTTATGTATTTTAACCACGTCACAGAGACGTCATCAATCTAGACTTTTACCGGATTGCGAAATAGGTCCTACAACTTTGTTTTTGTTGGAATTTCATTAAAAAAAAAAAAATAAACAAATAGGAAGAGCACGTGCACTTTTAAAATAACAAATGATTAAATAACAAAATATGCAAAGTAATTAGCAATTAATTTTTTTTTTAAATGTCGTCACAGGTGACTAATTAAAAAAAAAAAAAATTTAAATTAAATTTCGTCACTGGTACGTCCGACCAATCGCTTTCGAGAAAGGATTATTTTTAATAATTTTTTATTATTAAAAAAACGACAATTTCTGTTTTCTGACATCGCAAAAATTCAATTTTATCTGCGAATTACATCGAAGAAATAGTTTTATAAAGCGATTTTGCTACACATCTGGATGTTATAAAAACGTCATATAAATTCATATTTTCAAGGTTGTATAGGCGGCATACGTCGTCTATTTAAGTTCATCTCAGACACAGGAAACGCATAAAAAGAGGTGTGGGAAGAGGAATTTATTAATAGTTAAAAAAAAAAAAAAAAAAAACTCGCCGACGTAATGATAACTTCCTTAGATTTTAAAATATTTCGGATAATTATCGATGGCGCCATCTGTCGGGCCTAATATTAAAATAGTTGGAGTTCGAGGAATGTCTAGAATAAAAATAAAAAAATTATAACTCAATTATTTCCCACATTTACGATCTTTTTGACCTTCTTAACTGAGATATATCCCGAGGAATCACAAAGGTCACTAGACAAGAGACACCGAGACACCTAATGACGTATTAATACAAGGTCGTAATTATAAATCAAAGTAAGCGACCTTGGAATATTCAAATGCATGTATGCAAGAGTAATAATTTTTATTTAAAACGATTTCGAATATTTTTACCAGATAAAATGATTTTTCGATCGTTTTCTTTATCGTATATTTTCTAACAATGTATCGTCGAACTTGTATAGACTTAAAGCAATGTCCCGTTACCGTTTCCGAATAACAACTAAAACACATACAGTGCTGTATATAATTTTCTTCTAGTTTTAATTGATTGAAAAAAAAACATATCCTGTATACATTTTTCACTTTTAAATTTTTCCATGATCGAATTTTTTATAATTCGATAAAACTGGTTACAACCTGGTCCAGTCACGTGCCCGCACCCTCCATTTCATCTCCGACCTTGAGTGTTCGCCCTTTGACGAGCGGAATGTCGCCCGACCGGTCCCCCCAATGGCCCCCACCACATTTTGGCTTCGTGCCCGATTGGGTTTGGATCCTGAGTTACCGTATCGTCCGTGCCAAAACCATAAAAGGCCTCCGAGTCCATTCCCCATCTCACCTTATTTAGAACGTAACTCATCTGTGGTGACACGTGATCGCCAAGATTTTCTCTGCCAGATGGCGTCGCAACCGAGATCGTCTGCTTCAGCTTTTTTTTTTTTTTATAATAATAATAATTATTTATTTTTGCGTAATAAAAATAATAAAAATCGAAATTCTTTCCGATCGATAAATATATTAATAAAAAAAATTTTCGTTAATTATTGATTGGCGAATTAAATTAATTAAAACATTTATATATTTTTAGATATAACCGCTCGAGATTTTTACTACGAATCCGTTTTCAAATTTCGTAACGGCTGACGTCACCAAGCGTCAGTTAGGACATATCGGCATTTCGATTGCAGTTTTCTTACCAGCGTAGCTTCAGTTTTCGTTCCTTTTGGCCATTTTGATAATTAGCACATTTCAGTCGACTACTACGGTGCTTAAATTTCACGCGTAACTAATTCGGACTTGGAACCACGCGCGAGAACATTCTGACAAGTTATTTAACAATTTTGGCTAAAAACAGACGTCCCGGAGTAAATTTGGACGCGAAAGGAGATAAATTAACACTACCTATGTCAACGTCTGGCAATCCAAATAACCGAAGAAAACCGTAAAAGGAAAAACAAACACTTGAAATTTTATATTAAAAAGTTCCTTTTCCTAACGATCCTTTACAAAAGGAAAGTTATGGGAATTAATTGGATTTTATTTTATTTATTTATTTTTTTTTTGTGTGTGTTTTCCTGGTGAAAATATTAAATAAATTTAGACTAAATCATATCGAAAACAGACTAAACATGTTCCTTTAAGTTTATGCAAGAAACGTAATTTGGTTTAATATAAATACATATCAAATTATTTTTGAAAAAATAAAATAAAAACGTATCGAGAAGTATCGACTGGTTGATTGCGAAAAAGGTCAAAGGTCAGAATATTGACAGGGAACTGGGGTCGGAGGTGAACGAGTTTAAACAACCTCCGTAGCAAAGCAAAACAGACGAACGCGCGGCCTTTTGACATTAGATTGTGTACACACGTGGATGACTGTGTTTATGAAAAACACACCACGTGTGCAAACACCGCCTGCCATTTTTTTTTTTTTTTTTAAAGTTTTTAAATTCTGCTAGTTAAAAAAAAAAAGGTAGGCGACGAGATTTTATACAATATTTTTCGGACGTTTTGCGGTTTTTGCTCGACCAATTTTCAAAATGGCGCCCGAGGGGTCCCCCGCTCCACTTTCGCGTCACGACCTAGACGTTTTGTTTAATCAAGCGATTTTTGCCAGACAAAACTAGCTCCAATTTTCCTCGTAGTCACGTGCCAGACGGAATGGCTGAAGGAGGACGGGTGTTTCGTGTTCGAAAGAGATTAAAGGTCAAAAAGAAAGAGACAAAAAAGAAAAAAAAACAAAAAAAAAAATGAGTCGAAAGAGGTCGAGAAAAGTTGAATGCTTCCGCTTCGAAAACTCTTCATTAGCAGACTGTCAGTAGATAAACCAGATCTTTGTAGATCATCAGAAAAATTCTGCTGAATGATGGTCATTTTTTAAAAGATGTTTTCGCCGCGATAATTACCATGGTGGCGATCGTGACGACCGAATGCAACACGAATTAAAACGTAGCCACTCGCGTTACAACGAGCGACCACGACGAGGATAAGAAACAGAAATTATTACAAAGTAACGCATGGATAAATATTAACTCCGATCGTCCTTTCTGCACCTCCGATTCAGTGAATCGATCTTTCTACGGATTGCAAGATGTCAAAATTTCCTTTATGCGTTTCTATGAACGGAAATTCTACAAATTGATACACAGATAAAAATCCGTTATAAGCATGAATCGCTAGAAAAAACAAACAGTACGAATTTCGAAAATATTATATTAATCATTCTAAACAATTAGAAATTTTCCTTTTTTTGCTCATAAAAATGGAAAGTTTGGAGACATATTTTTTTCCACGTGAAAGGTAAAAAATAATGCATTTAATATTCTTAAAAATATTTTTTCCTTACTGACGTCGTGTGTTCTCCGTGTTATTTTCCTACTCAAACGCATTGTTTCCAGGGGAAATTTTATTTGCAAACACTTTTCGCCATGTTTTAAGATTAAGCAAGAGGGATTGTCCCACAGATAATTAACAAGAATTCTTGCTTTAATTCTAACTAATCTTTGTAAATATTATTTAGGCTACGAGTTTATCGAGGTGGTGTTGAATGATTTTGCAAATAATCACCATGCGAAATATACAGATGAACTGATTCCAGTCTAGACGTCTTGTGTCACCAGTAAAAAGAAGATTATCGCTTTTTACATAATTCTTTTTTTTTTTTTTTAAATTCCAGCAAAGAGTGCAATAAAACAAAACAATAACTTCGACTAAACTTAAAAAATAGCTTATATAAAAACCGTTTTTACTGAAGTTCACCTTACATTAAATGCGGGACGGAAATAATGTAACCTAGAATCATCAATGAGTACCAGTTACACAATTGATGTATTTTTGTTAGTTTACTGGATAATAATAGTTTTATATATATATAAATTGTATATCAAATCTGAACTGATCTTGTCCCACTTGACGAAAACTTCCTGAATTAAAGTATGTTGACCGTTCATTGAATTTTTAGCTATGAATCTTAAAAACTGGTTTGCAAAAAGATGGAACCAAATCTTCCGCTTCTAAAAATTCGGTTCAATGATCACATTTTAAGGGGATAAATCCGAAAACAATCGAAGTAGATTCTTACACGTATGTGTCAGTGGTGTTCGGTGTTGTGTATCTGTTGTGTTTTCGGCGGTTTTACTTCTATAAAAAAAATTTGCGTGTCTTGGTATTTGGGATTCTCTAAAGTTCAAAAAAGCTCGTGTGTCCAAAATACGGGAAGTAAATCTGCCGACCACGACTTTTATTAAAAGTTTAGGTCAGAATTTGAACCCCCGAAGTCGTGACTGAATGTGGTCGAAGATCGCTCCACATTTAACTCGTCTCACGAATTTAATCTTTGATTAAACTTAACCAAAATTCGTTTTTTTTTTATAAGATCTCTAACTAGTCGTTGGTCCGAATACCACCAAACTTGACTTGTTTCTCTTTGTTATCGTTAACCTAGTTTTCTAAATTTTTATTTTAAATTATAAAAGAAGCGTCGCTTTAAGATTTCTTTTTTTTTTATTTTTATTTTTAACCGGACCGGATTTTGAAAATCGAATTCGTAACGAAGGATGCGATTGGTTTACCGAGTGATATAAAACCAGAGAGAGTTTTTTTTTTTTTTTACAAAATTCACGTCTTTAAACGAAAAAATAAAAAAATATTTTTTTAGAGTGTTATATAGTTAAATCCTCGGTTGTAGGAGAAAAAAATATATATTTTATTCTCGACTTTTACATGCAGTTTTTAATTAACTTTCTAGGAAATTATGGATATTAGTCTTTGACCCGAGATTTTCTACGAATCAGATCACTTTTCCTTCCTCCGTTTCGATCACGTGACGCCTGAGGCTACCATATGGCGCCATATTGGCGACCGTCTCTTTTCGAAAGGGATTGGATAATTTATTGTAAGGTTTAAGAACAGGAAATTGGACGAATTTGTATCTAGATTACCTTTAAGTTTATTTTTATAAATAGTCTCCTGATTTTTTTTTTATTTATTTTAATTATTATTCCTACGGTTGACTTTCTGCTTAAGTACACAGACACACACACACAGACACATGCGATTGTTTTAATTAACAAAACGGTAATGTTGCGAAAGGACAAATGAGCCATTCCACACACACAAACACACACACACACCTTGTCGTCCTTCGAACGCGAATTAAGTGACATTTTAGATTCGAAAACTCGATATATAAATTATCGATTGAAAATTTAGATAACTATATAAAAATTTGCCGTAACTGAATAATTAAAAAAAAAAAAAAAGTGCGATTCTCATCTCCGACTAGAGACTATTTATCCATTTTTTTTTTGTTTCTCCCTCCTTTTCCATGTTGCAAAATATAGTTTTTCTCGTACCGAACTAAATTTAGAACGGGTTACAAATCGCATAAATGCCTTATATCCCGTTTTGTTTCACCTAAAAAAACGACAACAGATCGAGAAAATGTGTCCTTAGAATCGTAACAGATCAACAATCAATAATAATAATAATCTTTAAAGCGTGTGTTTTGAAAAGCGTATTGTTTACGTGTTCTTTACACACAAGAACACACAAACTATGCGAAAAGATCTCTCGACGAAGGTCGATCGGATTTTTTCTTTTTTTTTTTTTTTTACAATTTAGAACGGTTTTTAAACTTATAAAATTGGATGTTAAGCAATTTTTAAATCGTAATCTAGTCAGATAAATACTTAATAAACATTAATTTGAGGAGAGCGCGGTACTTTGATGCTCAATAATAAATTTAAATATATATATATATATGTATAAGTAACTTATTAAAAGAATTCTAACACGTCTACGGGAAGAAATAACACAGAAATTAAAATAATAAATTACACGGCCGCGAAACTCACAATAAAAAATAAACTATGTTTAGAGATGGTGTTGTATTTACAAACACACAGTCTTTCGACGAAAACACTAGAAAATATTCTTTCAAGTCTCATTACGGCGCATCCTACTATCGATTATTCTCCTTCTGCATTTAAACACGCGGAACACATAGAACATGTAAAATGGAAGACACAACGCAATTTACACCGAAATCTAAGAAAAAAAAAATATGTATGTACCGGTATATATATATATTAAGATAATTAAAATGTCGCATAAAAATGGAATTTGAATTTACTGTCTCATTAAACTTGGTCGTAAATTAAAGGTGTTAGAAATGCTACTGTGTGCGTACGTATGTGTTGTGTGTGTTGTGTTGTGTTTGTGTGTTGTGGGTGCGTGTGCATCGAGAGACAGCTCTTTCGTGCATCCTATCCCACAATCCAACACTTTTTGGCGACTTGCCAGCTCGTGCTGACCTCCCTACCTCTCTCGACTGGAGGATCCGTTAGTGTCACATTCCGCCATTG
>WUQG02446960.1:0-13190 GCA_011317285.2 Androctonus mauritanicus
TATTCTTTTATTATATTCAAATCGTAAAATATATAAACACCTTGCTCTTATCTGATTATATATCAGAAAACAAGCACTCTAAGCAAGTATATAAGACGGTTTTTATTGCGGTGTAGCGTTTTCGGACTGTTATATAGTCCCTCTTCAGTACCACAGTTCATTAACAAAGAAACGAATCGGAGGGAATTAAATTTTAAAATTATTCTTACACGTTAGGAATTGTATGATTCCTTTAGAGCATTCGAACTCGCGAACGTTCAAATTCTTTTTGGATTACAGTGATAGTTAAGATTTATCATACTATCGTACAATATTATAACCGCCAAGATGTTAGTATAACATATGCATATTACATAAACATATTTATTCATTTATTATAATACTTATTATATATAGTATTATGTTATGTTTGTACTATTTTCAAATTTTTATGTATACCCTCATATTTGTATGTTTATGTAATATGTACTGTTTATGTTATACTAACATCTTGGCGGTTATAATATTATACGATAGTATGATAAATCTTAACTATCACTGTAATCCAAAAAGAATTTGAACGTTCGCGAGTTTGAATGCTCTAAAGGAATCATACAATTCCTAACGTGTAAGAATAATTTTAAAATTTATTCCATCTGATTCATTCCTTTGTTAATGAACTATGGTACTGAAGAGGGACTACTGAAATGTTTTGGGATACTCTAGTGCATTGCAGTGGACATATAACAGTCCGAAAACATTATAACGCAATAAAAACCGTCTTATATATTTGCTTAGAGTGCTTGTTTTCTGATATATAATTTTATTATATTATAATAAAAGTTAAAAAAAAGTATTACAAAATAAAGTTATTTTCATCAAAATATCTTTATTTTCATCATTTTGATGAATATTTTATGTATGTTTATGGAACCCTTTTAGGACATTTTGTGGAACCCTAGGGTTCCGTGGAACACAGTTTGAATAACACTGCTCTAGTGAAATCCATTTCCAAATCCCTTCATTATGTATTTATCTATGATTGAAGTAATCACATTTGCCTGTTTGATGATGATATATCTTCTCAAACATCCTAGAATGCAATTTTAACAGAAAAATATCGAAAAAAACTTAATCTTTTACTGTTATTGCCATTTCATATTTCATACTTTTGCAAAAAAAACTTAATAGCATGTGAAATTTCTACTTAGAAAAGAGCAATATTGATTTCATTTCATATTGATATTAGAAAATATTTTTTAACTAAACGGTTCATATAAATTTACATTACTGTGATAGCTTATTTGATTTATAGTCATCTTTTCATAATGGCTAGACACTAATTATATATAAATTCGTTCATGCTTCTAGTCGAGACTCAAATGATACTACACCTGTTGAAATGAAAGTTTGATTTTTCTTTATAGAAATACGAAGTTGAATTTCTGATGCATCAGTACTGGAGAGATCCTAGATTAAAATTCGACGATGGAGGAGAGCATCGTTACCTGAATGGTATGGAGCATACAAAAGTGATCTGGCTGCCTGACACGTACTTCATCAAACATGGAGAGTTCAAACATCCTCTCATTCCCCTGGATATAGGCCTGAGGATATATCCGGATGGCAAAGTCCAGTATTCCATGAGGTGGTAGAGACTACACAAAACATTTAGTAATAGTTAGAGGTAAAGTTCTGGTAGCGATTACACAACGAAATCATGACAGAGAAAGAAAGAAATGTTATTGAAAGAGTCATGTGATTTACAGTTTGTCCTAGTAATCTGGGATAACTTTAGATGACAAATGGATTGCTATTTATTATATTTAATTAAAAGTTTAAACTTTTTTTTAAATTCATTTAAAAGTGAATTTGATATTTGCGTACATCTCTTTGTCTCTTCTAATGTGTAATGGCAGAAAGCATTTTATTATATTACCTGTGATATATATAGACCTTTAATATATCTTTATATCTTCTTTGTTCATAGGGTTATTATTGATAAATTCTAATAAATATCTGTAATTTCAGACGAAGCATGATACTTAACTGTCAGGGTAACTTACATATATTTCCATTTGACAATCTCAAGTGTCCCTTTGCGATTGAAAGTGGTGAGTACTTCTTTAATGGTTTAGTTTGATATCAGTAACTAATCTAGATATATAGAGTATATTAAAAATATATAAATAAAACGATATTTAAATATTTGGCAATCAAAATCATCACAGCGAAATTTATGTAAAAACAATCTAACAATTTTATTGAAAATTATAAAAACATTGAAGGTGTTACTTCAACACAACTGTGTTTTTTTTTTTTTTATATATATATTTGAATGACAGTGATTTTTTTTTCTAATATTTAAAATGATAGATTTAAAAGTCTTTGAAAAAAATAAATATATAAATTTCTGCTGCAATTCTTTATAAAAATTCTTTCAGCTTAAAAATATATTAGTAAAGAATTATGATAAACTGTATATGTAATTAGGCAATGGAGGAAGGTCACGTAGAGAAAATATGACCAAGTGAAATGTCAAAGTATAAAAGAAGCATTGTTAAAATAAATCATGAAATAGAGTAGGATGTGCTGAATAAATTTCGAGGATTTTCTGACAGTAAGGATAATCTGATTGTGTCTGTATAAAGGTGACCTTCTAAAGTGGAGATTTGCTTTTGGCGTTATACTTTCTCCATTTTAACTTTAAGAAACCATTGACGATTTATATATATATTATAAATCTTTCACTATAGAATACTTATAATTGGAAAGACGAATATACACGTATAAAGATTTATACGACTACATGATTTAATAACCAAGATGTTTATAGATCCGAACTTTTTTCTGAAATCGGTTTTTTATAAATAAGTTTATATCATTTTATCTGAATTTGATTAAATGATTTTTTTTACATAAAAAGTAATATTTTTTCGATTATTATTTGCTATTAATAGTTTGACCTATATATGGATTTGGTAAAAAAAACCTTGAGGGGAAAAAAATGTTACGATGACGTCTGATTAATATTTTATTAGTCAAATCTATTTCTGATCTGTTGGAGCAACCATTCTTTTATCCCGAACATTTTTAAAATAATTTGCTGATAAACAGATAATTTAATCAATATTTTCGTTTTTACAAAATCAGATGAGATTAAAAAAAAAAAAGATTTTTAATCCGGAAGTCTGAAAAATTAATTACATTTATGCAAGCAAAGTACTATACTTTGCTGATATTATTCGCATTATAATTTAAAATTTTTCCAAATCCTCGAATCGATGGATACGATCAACATACGACGTTAATTATGATGAGCAATCTTTAAATTTCCTGAGAAAATTTAATATTCCGGTATAATCGTGTTCTATAGAATACAGATTTTCATGTTGCAGAGAAGCTAAGCCAGGTGAAAGTTTACAGTATTACATATATTTTTCGGGAGAAATACAAACATATAAGAAGCGAACAAAGCATTTAAATCAAATCTGATATTTAGAGTTTCCTTAGTAAAATTTCAACTAAATTATTATTTATTTATTGTAAATCTAGACATACGATCACTAGCATACATTAAACAACATAGAAAATGACAGCTCTACCGTAAATTTCTGTTCAGATTGAACTGGCATCGAATTTTTACCTTTTACATTTTATCTGAATGTTTTAACTTTCTTCCTGTCGTGATTCTTCTATATTGATTCTTAGTAATACTTCGCAACATTGCTAATTATAATAAATACGCAATATCTAGCTTATGATTATATTTACGATAATACGTTAAAGTTAAACAATCGATTAGACTTATATTTGTACTTCACTTTTAAGAAACTGCATTATTCTGTTTTTTTTATCATTAAAAAAATTAATAAAAAAATAAAAGATATATTTAGAGGTTGAATAAATTCATTAATTGGTTTTCCCAAACTGGACGACTGCATTTATTTCAGAAATGTGGTCTCATGTTCTTTTTTTATCTCTGTATTTATGGAAAATTACCTACGCAAAATTGGTTTCTTGCGTGGGTAAAGTTAATTAGGAAACTATCAAAGGTTTTTTTTTTTGCAACGTTTTTTTCGTTTTCTTTCTTTTATGCGGACGTATTCTGCCAGATAGTCTCAGGAAGTACAGACAATCATTACCATTTTAGAAACTGCACAAAAACAATTCCTTCTCCAAGTCTGATATTATAATATTTTTGAATATCAAGAATTAAATCATCAAGGTGGCGATCTCTTCACATCTTTTCTGATTTAGCTAGTTAATTGATAAATTAAGAAATATAACATTAAAATATATTTAAACGGTCCATGTTTCAAGTTAAAAATTCGGTGGTATACACTGTTGAGAAGGTCAAATTCAAAATGCTTACGGAGACTACTGATCTAAAAATAGAAAGTATTCAATTTCCAACTAATTATTTCGATTTTAAAATGGATGTTTAATGGATAATAACGAATTCCTTCGTTTAAAACGGAAAATTGTGAAGTAACTAATGTTATCTTTCACTGTCTATCTATTTTATTATGTATATATTTTCCAGTTTCGCACGAACAATCGGAATTGGAACTGAAATGGGCCGCAAACGAGAGTGCTGTCCAAAGTGCGACTTCGCTTCGTCGCCACAATGCCTATCTGGTGAAGAATAGTACTGGCTTATGTGATGAGAAGCACACATGGCGTGGTGAGTAGTATAGCGTGTAACTTATACTATATTCAATTTCACTTTTAGTATCAGTATAATGTACATACTTCAATTTTTATAATGGTAAAATTAGGCTGATATTCAGAACGTATTAACAGATTTTATAAATGGATTAAAATGAGAGAAATAATTTGATAGTATTAATATATCTTAAATTTTTTTCACTAATCAGGATTAAGATATATATCTTTCCAGGTAATTTTAGTTGCCTCCGAGTTTTATTAGTTTTCACTCGCGATAAATCTTTCTACGTTAGCACTGTCTTCGTCCCAGGGATGGTGTTAGTTACGAGTTCCTTCATCAGTTTCTGGTTAGACATCAATGCAGTGCCTGCCCGTGTTATGATAGGTGTCACTACCATGTTGAACTTTTGTACTACTACGAACAGTTTTCGTTCAACGTTACCTGTTGTGTCCAATCTAACAGCCATGAATCTCTGGGATGGCGTATGCATGTTCTTTATCTACGCTTCTATGTTAGAATTCATTATCGTTAATTATCTTTATCGAAAATTACCCCACATCACACGTCCATCGCCATCTGCTCCACCAGCGGAATCTCTCCGGCCTCAGTCTGCTTTGTCACAGGTAAGTCTGCATTGTTTCGTTTATAACTTATGAGGAAATTATAAAGTTGGATAAGTAAGCAAATTTACTGGCAGTTGCGCCAAAAAACAGTTCTCACTTGGCATTGACCCATTTTTAACGTTATCGTTCGTTTGACTGACGCCATTTGTTTGCCTAGGGTAACGGCAGGAAGTCAGCGACAGACGCTACTAGCCACGACGGAACAACGGTAGCACAAGAATTTCCGCCGTTTGATAACCACTTAAATCACCGACTTCAAACGGACAAGGCTAGGGCAGCCGCATCCGTGTTTGCTTGGCTGAGGAGGCCCCAGTTGTTTGCCCCGCAAGAGCCACCCACGAGACCAAGAATTGCTAAGACTATCGACAACGTGTCGAAGATGGTCTTTCCAGCTTTGTTCGGTATCTTTACATTTGCCTTCTTCCTAACTTTTGCCGTGATTAAACCTTCCCAAGAGGAAAACTGGAAACTGAGTGGATTCGTTTCACCTATGTAAAGCTATGGTAATACATACACAAGGGAAAAAAAAAAAAACATAATGGACCAGAAAAGTGAAACTTAGTGGCCTTCAGGCGGGTGCCACAACTATCACGTATACACATGTCTGGATGACGTTAGATAAGTGCCCGCTCTACTTCTGAATCCATTGCCATCGACTGCATGTCAGCTTTAAGCCCATCATTAGAAATATTCCTCTGCTCCGAAAATGTTCTTGTGGCTGAAAGTTGGATGTCTCAGGGACATAAGCCAGGCTTTTCGGTTTATTTTCGTTATTCTCCTCAAGAAAAAGAAAAAAAAAGCTCATCGGCTCATCTGCAGATGTGCGTCGAGTGACTCGTGATGCTTAAAACGATGCCATCTGACAGACTGTTATATTGTTATATCAGTTATCGTCCATTTGCTTATGCGCGACATTTAGAAAACGAGAAGTTACAAAATTTCTGCTTATAAAGCTCTCTACCCAATTAGACGATGCTAAAGCATTTAAAAAAAAAAAAAATCCATCGCATAGAAATCAACCAAATCACTTTAGACTCATAACACTTACCACCCATTGTTCATCACGTATATTCACCAATACTAAAACGCTAAAAGGGAACAAGGACTATCGTGGCTCTGAAAGAAGATCCATTATTTGCAATGAGCCGTAGTCAATGCTTCGTTTTGCCATCATTTGTGCATTTCTCATTGCCTTCGAAGGAAATTTTTCCTGATATTAAAATTAAATGTATTCGTTTACAATTGCACAAAATAAATCCACAAAATGTAGAATATATATATACGAAGACACAGTATTCATTGGAATTCGAGTTGGATTGAACAGTTCTCTGTATTAGTATTAGTTCCTGTAGTTTATCGACTCAAGAAAAAAAAAAGCACTAATAAATAATAATAAATTATTAGATAGATACAGTACATCGACACTAGATGCATGACAGTAGGCCTGACACCTCTTAAACTTGTGTCAATCCAACAGAATGGCCAAGTCAAGACCGAAAAACGAAAGACACTTGTACTTCAACTTTTCCAAAATATTACTCTCTTTTTCTCCAAAATTTTATTCTCAGTCTTAATTCTTTAGCTCTTACTCTTTGGGAACGAATCATTCGACCTTTTTTGATACGACACATAGTAAAAAGTCACATACATACATACATACATACATACATATACAATACACACGTTAGGTGTTTCCATCACTCGGATTTACAACCTAAAAATAAGGGATTTACACGTAAAATGATAATAAATACACAAATGATACTTTTATATATGCAAACTTTGTAGATGTTTGTTTTTATAGTGTTAAAAAAAAATAAGAAAGAAAAACCATCATCACTTTGCAAATTTAGCTTTTTGTAAAACTTTTTTCTCTTTTTTTTTGTCTGTTTAACATTGGATAGAAATTTAAATTTTCTTTCACAGAATGATTATCAGAATATACTTCTTTGAAAAATAAGATCAATAATAAGATGCAATAAGCTAATTTTGCAGATTGCACCACATGTTGCCTGTTCTCTTGTGATCTTCAAAAAAAAAAAAAAAACAATAAAATATATATATATATAGATATATATATGTGGGAACGTGCATGATGTACAAACACATTGCACTAATCATGTTTCATCATATTATTAAGATGATAATTATCTTATGTAAATATATATTTAAAAAAAAAATATATATATATAATATAAAGTATGTTGATCTTGAGTGGTTTTCAAAAAAAATGGTTCATGTTATATGTAAAGTTGAAAAATTATTGTTTGTAGTTACAAAGTTATGAATGAAAAAATTAGTTATATTGCTACTGAACAAAGAGAAAGAAATATATATATATTGCCATTGTAAAAATACAACAAATGATATGAAAGAATGACACAGACAACTGTACATATATTTTTATGCAGTGTAGTGCAAATTCTTATCAATTTTTCCTATTGCTTGAGTGCCTGTACTTTCTATTTCTTGGTTGTTAATCCTTCCATCTTTGTCTCACAACATCCAATTTGACTGGCCATCGCTAATTGTTGCTATCTGAACTCCTTCCTGAGTTACTGTGTACAGTGAGATTTTAAAGATAAAAATAAAAAGTTTCTGCTTATTATATATTGAATTTGTTTTAACTTTAAGAAAGTTTGATTAGATTTATATAAAATTTCGGTTTCGACTACAGTTCTCTTTTTTTCCTTTATTATAATCGAGCAATAACATATATTTATTTTCTGCCGGAAATACACTGTTATCAAACTAACTCTTTATTAATTTTACTTTTCGTATGCACTTTGCATATTATTATTTCAGAAATTTTAAGCAATCTGTCTAATTTGTAACATTCTTCAGTTTTAAAATAGTTAATCTTAAGTCTACACTATAAATAAAAAAAGATCTAGATACGAAAAAATTGCTGATTTTAAATTCAAAATATTATATTAACCCTTAAACGGGCCAACATTGAAAAAACGAGAAAACTAAAAAATGTAATTGCACTATGTAGATAATGAATGATATAATGTTACTTGTTCTAAAAAAAATTTTATTTTTATTCTATAAAGTGTTACATGAGTAGTACCTATCTGCACCACTGCCTGGTTAGTGATATCAATACTTTAAAAAAACAGCTAGTACTAAGACCAATGTGAAAAGAAAATTATAGAAAAATTCTAGGAATTCCTCAAACAATACATTAGAAGGCGTTAGCGACTATGGTGGTATAAATGTGATCCATAGCCTACTAGAAGCAATTTTTTTGGTGGTACATATTTATACCACTGCCTCTTTAAGCACTAAGATATAAATACTATTAAAAAACAGCAATTCCATAATCTAAATTCGATATTCTTTTGTTTAGATTATTATAAGAAATAAACAAACATCGTAAGCATGTAATATTAATTAATAATAATAATTTTATATATATACACTTAACAGTGCTTGTTTTATTTCCTATTTATGCGAAAAATTGATTGTCGTCAGAACAAGAGCATCACCAATCTTATATAGCAAGAAGATTGTTTTTTAAATATCCGAAGAAAAAAAAAGATATAAATGACTTAATCAATTAAACTATTTATCAGAAATTATTTTAATAATCATATTAATAAAAGTTCAAAACTGATTTTCAAAATATAAATAATGATGATAATTTATAAAATTAAAAAATATTCATCTTTTGTTTTATATATTATGGAAAATAAAATAATCGTAATCAAATTTATTTTTTGTCAAATTTTATATATTTTTTTTATTACTATTCAAGAAAATTTACGAACATATATTTTTTTCTTTTTTTAAAACTATTCTTAAAGTTATAAAATTTAAATTACTAAACAATATCGAAGACTTGTGGAATATACGACACACAATCTTTACATCCTAAAATGAAATAACGAATGAATGACATAAAAATAAATTGAATTACAGTATTTTTCTAATCGTTTTATTATGTATTTATTTATTTTATTTATTATTATATTAATTTTAACAAATAAAATCAATGATAGGGATTCTAAAATTAAGAGAGAAATGAAATTCTAACAATGCATATTTTAAAAATATGATAAATAGATTTCCGCTTAAGAAAATATATAACAGAATTAGGTGAAAAATGAATCATTGAAATCCAAAATATTATGAGAAGAAATAGATATATATATTATTTTACATATATTTGATATATTATAGTTCAAATTTATTTACATAATCTAGCAATGGTATGTAAATACTTCTTGAATAATTCATCATCTGGATAGATATCGGATAAAATTTTATAAATATTTTGCAAAGAGAAAGTCACTATCAACAAGAGTTAAATTTCTTTACAAAATTTTTAATATGATATTTTATTATGATTTAGTAACAACTATATTTCCATCACTATTAGAAGACAAAGATTTATCAGATATTCCTCTTTCATAAACCCAAACAGAATCAACTCCGGCTTCTGATGTAGCAATAGGTTTCCAAGATGGAAGAGGAAAACGACAAGCAATTACCCAGGAACCTGCGACAAGTTCATTTCCCAATTTTTTTTCTAGTTGTGCCATCTTATAAGAGAAAGCAATATACATTATAACTAAAATTTAAGATATACATACATATATATATATATATTCAAAGTATAATTAATATCAACAAAATATAAGCCGAAATTTATAATTGAATAATTTTTCAATAGTTATAAAAATTTTACATCAAAAAATTTACACATAAGCTTAAATTTTATTTATTGAAAGAAAATATTTCAAATAATCCAAGAGTATATATATTTTGACTTTATTGATAAAATTTTAATTTTTATAGAAAAATATGTTAATAGTTAAATCTCATAAATCAATAACTTGTGTTAAGTTTAAAATTTTTGTGAAATTATATATTATTTTAATTCTTCAATTATTTAAAATTACAGCAAACGTCTAACTGACAATAATGAAGAGATGCTAAAAATAAGACATATTCATTATCATCTCCGAATACAAATTTCTTTAAAATTTTCAAGAAAAATATATCAAATTAATTTAAATCGCAAAAAAATTAATATATACGCAAAATTATAGTTTATAATTACGCATATACATTTTTCTCTTAAGTATTACAAAACGAAACATAATTCTTTATATAATTTAGTAAAATAGTACATTTGTTTTAGATTTCTCTTTTACTGCACATTCTCTATTGTATTGTAGATATTTATAGATAATGAATAAGAACTCACCATTGTATCAACACCAAATATTACTACATTGTTGTAAGAAGCCAGATTAATCTATAAAAAATAATAATAATGTAGTTTAAATAAATTAAATTTATTAATAAAAATAAAATATATGATAATAAGTAATATAAAAATTCTGACAGAAAATGCAAAATTAGTTATTTTTTAAAATAGAAATAAATTTTTCAATTTTATTATAAGTAAATGTAATATGTACATTGCATTTACATTACATTAATCTGCTGTTTAATTTACACTTGTATGTAAAGTAATAACAAATTTTTACATTTTAGTATAAGTTAAAAAAAAATTATATCTTTTCATTTGTGTTTGCTATTTATAATAAAGTATAGTAATACGAGAGATTTGACAACTGGAACATATAAATTTCATCTACAGTTCGTTGAAGAATGATAGAAAAGCTCAAAAACTATTTAACTTTAAATAGTTTTCGAGCAATATTAATATATATTCATTTTTGTTGGTTATATGCTTGCACAAGTTTCTAGTAATAATCTTTCTTATTGAAAATAATTCTTAAAAATTTCAGATATGTGATATAAAACAGCATCTAAAGCAGTTGTGTTAATAAACTATTTACTAAAATATCATAGTACTTTCAGTCAATTATGCTTCAACTATCTTCAGCGTACAATTCAAACCAATCGAATGTTTCTTGAATAATTTGAATTGTATGCTGAAGATAGTTGAAGTGTAATCAACTGAAAGTACTATGATATTTTAGTAAATAGTTTATTAACATGACTGCTTTGAGTGCTGTTTTATATCACATAAGTTAGTGTTTTAGCAGTTTTTACAATAGTTTATTTTCAGATATTTAAAAATAAGAAAACATTCAATAAAACAGTTTTTTTATATATATATATATCTTACTGTATTACATATACTTTTTTAAATTATTCTTACTTTAATATAAAATAAAAATATAAATGAAATGTTCAGAGATAACACATGTACAATATAAATTTTAATAAATGATAACAGTTACATAAAACATAGAATAAGGATCTTAAAATTTTAAACTGCTTTAATCGAAAATAGATTAATAAAATATGTTATGTAACAGTGAAAATATATATTAATTTTCCTTATAAAGAATTATGTAGAATGCATATATATATATAAATTTAAAGTTGTAAAGAATATAAACACTACGGAAATTTGAATAAATTTTATCAATTTTTAAAAAGCATATACTCCATTCTATAATTATATGATAAAAGAATTTTTGGATTTTAACGGATAGCAACTTTAACTTTTCAAATAAAACTTTTGATTATTAAATGAAAAATTTATAAAATTTTAGGCATATCATAAAATTCATTTTCCTATAACATTGATTTGTTTGACATAGTTAAAAAATTATAATCTTGATTCTTATATTAAAATAATTCAATACTACACATTATCAAATCTATGCTATGTATAAATTCAAACAGTTCTAAGAATTTATACAGTGATGTATTCTTGAACTGTGAATATATAAAATAATTTTGGATAAACATTAATTTACATTTTAACAATATAGAAGATCTTTGATTTATGCAGTTTTGAGATATACAGATGTGCAAATCTTTTTTTGTATTAAATATCTATAAAATGTGAATAAAAAAATTTATTAAATGATTTATTTTTTGTAAAAATATTACCTATATTTGTATTTCTCCTAAATTTTCATAATATTCCTTATCTTTATCTAGCCATTCTATTTATCAATCGAATTTATTTGTTTATATTGAATTTATACGTTGTTGAACTAGCCATGCAATTTAAACTTACAGGGAAATTTTTGGAACAATTAACTACGTAAGTAGGTGGACTATTATATTTATAATAAAATAATCGAATGACATCCTATTTCAATTCTTCTAAGGAATAATATAACAATTATTATTAATCTTCCAATAAAAAATTTTTCTGTTTGCTACTTTTCAGCAAGTTTAACTCAAAATTGCCGAATCATTAGAATAGAACTGCTTTTTCCTATACAGATAATGTTCTGCATAAAATTATTTCGCACTACACAAAATTTTTCTGGAATTTAATACCTCTGTTAAAGATACATATCTGATTCATTCAAAATTACAAACTCTTTTATTTCAAATAAAAATTTAAATACTTCTTCTCGAAAATAAAATCAAAAGATTCTTACAAAATTCAATATTAATTTTTTATTCAAGAATTTCTCCAGACTATCATAATCATATACTAATTAATAAAATAAATATTTGTTTAGCGACTTTGCTTCAATATAAAAGCAACATTTATGTAATGTAGGAATAAAAAAATTTAAAACATCTACCTATATTAACCTATAGCAAAAATGAAAATTAATAAATAACATCTTCAATTTTAAATGATTAATCCTTCTTCAAATTCCAAAAACATACATAAATTAATTAAAATTATTTATTTATTTTTAAAATTCTATAAAAGAATTAAAAAATATATATATATATTTTTTAACAATTTAAAAATTTGTTTTCATTTAAATTTTTATAAATATTTGATATAATTATTTTATATCAATTTTTTGGTCTGAAGATTTAATCAATAAGTTTATTAAATTTGTTTTTAAGTCTAGTTTTCAAATATGGCTTAAAATCTACAGCTAGTTCTCGACTTACGACCACGATCGGTTCCGACAGACCGGTCGTAACACGAATTGGTCGTAAGTCGA
>WUQG02446971.1:0-13189 GCA_011317285.2 Androctonus mauritanicus
AAAATAGAGTACCATATTATGGATTATACAGGCTGAAAATGTAAAATTGACGTATGCAACGGGTCGTCGGAAAGATGAAATCACTTCTCAATTTCGCGCAACGGTCGCATGCATTCGTGAAACAATTTTCTTCTTTAATGAAATGTCTGTTCGCTTTTGTGACCCGAACGTTTTTCTTGCTGCAAACTTTCCGTAAATGAGTGGAAGGGAGTGTATTTAATGAGCAACAGAAAATTATTTTGTAAAACGCAAACGCCGAAGTGGTGATTGCGAAACGATGCAACCCTTTTCCGTTTACTGTTTATATCAAATTAAGTTTTATTCTTGTAATTTTGACAACAGTCATGGGACGACCACATTTATTATACACTCAATGATTGTACGATATCAAACCATGTTTCCCAATACAGTGTTTGAAATCGTTTACACTAGAAACAGGTGAAAGAAAATAGACCTAATAAAATTCTATACAGTACACAATCGAAGGCACTTATCTGTAACCTCATGACATGTGAAGATCAATTTATAATCTTTGCAATCATGTGAAGCACATTTTTATAGAGCGCTGTTATTTTACTGCCAGACCTTTACTGCATTTTGTTTTAATCATTAAACTTTATTAAAAAGAATTTTAATTATTACGGCCTTTCTTATCAAATAGTGCAGGTAGTGGTGTTTTATGCAAATGTAATGTAATATTAGTTACGTAGTTTTCTTTTACATATTTTCACTTATGTGAAATTAAATTATGTTCTTTTATACTCTTTCTATTAATTAACTTTTTATAGTTTGTTTTTTTGGATGAAAATAATAATGATGTTACTACTTTGTGTTGTTTTATCATATACCTCTTTTAATGTTTATGAATATCGTTATTTATTATATTGCTTCCATTGTCTTTTTACCGATGCCAATTACGCACATTTCTTATTTTTTATGATTATTGTATTTGGTGCAATTTGGCTAGGTGATCCAAATATCTCGAAATAAAAATAAGACACAAATTTATAATTAAGCCGTAGTTAGGTTGACTGATGATTAATGTATTTTCAAACCTACAGAGTTTATAAAAACAATAATATTAATAAAAAAAAACTTTGGTCGCTCCAACTCTCCCGAACTTTTCCTTAGTTCCAGCTCATCAATTCGAGTTTCAGCATCTCTAAAAATATTCTGTAATAACCAAGATTGGTAATAACTTGAATCGTTTAGAGATCGCTGTTCATTAGAATAATTAGATATTTAAATTATTAGTTTTTGAATATATTTTTATTATTATAGAGAATAATCGTGATATATAAACCCTCGTGCATTATACTTTTTCAGGCAATAATATTTAACCAGTTTTAACTTAAGTTAGTCGGTTTTTATTTATGTATTAATCGTCTGTAATGTTTATAAAACATCTGCCTTTAATAATAATTATGAACTTAGATATCAATGACAACTAATAACACTTTGATCGCACTAACAATAATAATCGCTTTAAAAAGATGAAAATTCTTTTATGTAAAATAGAATATCCCATTAAAAATTCGGCTCCCTATACTTATAAAAAAAAAAATATTAAAATAAATTGATATAAATCTTTCCCTAAAAATAAAATATATACAGTATTTAAATTATTTAAAAAATATTTATGACAAAAAATATAAGCAATATTCTTTAAATAAAATACAGTACTGTATTTGTACGTTTTCAAAAGCTTGTTACAAAGTTTCTCAACAGATGGCGTTAAAGTGCGTAAGTTTGAATTTTTTTATCTTAATTTTTCCTATTTTTACTTTTATAGTTAATGAATATATGAATTAATAATCTTATTAAAAATCATATCAAGTAGACGCTAAAAAAATAAAATTTTTAAGGGAAACGCTTAAAAATTTTTACAAATATACCGTATATATTATATATCATTTATAAATGAAAAATAAATATTTCTCCAGGATTTAAAGAGATTGAAGCAATAATTAACAGTATGATTTTGTCCAGTTACAAACGAATGACTGGTACACTTAGAGCTGTGCAACTTCCACACGTAACTCACCTGTAACAGGTGGCACAGCAGTCGATTCTTTTTATTTTATGACGTCCACAGATGCCAACCGAAACAAATTTTGTTTTATAAAATTGTAGTTATTTCCACCACAACCACATTTTGAATTTATTATTGTATATATTTTTTCAAATAATTAAATTCATTGGTAACAAGTTAAATTTATATGCAGCATTTTATAGGTAACAGAATGAATTGAAACTAGTATTGTTCCTGTCGTACACGTAGA
This sequence comes from Androctonus mauritanicus, assembly GCA_011317285.2. Classification (NCBI taxonomy): domain Eukaryota; kingdom Metazoa; phylum Arthropoda; class Arachnida; order Scorpiones; family Buthidae; genus Androctonus; species Androctonus mauritanicus. The sequence continues at coordinate 2,283 of WUQG02446971.1, forward strand.
AGTTGCTATACCACGCAATGGATTATAAGTGTACCTGTATACTATACTTTCGATAGTCTACTTTACGTAATATTTTAACCGTAGGATAATTAATATTTAGTTAATGAAATTTGCATAAATTCCTTACAAAAATAGAAGTCTTATAATTTTATAAAGTAGCTATTGATATTTTTTGGCACTAAATGTTAATTTGTATTATAACATTTTAAAATGTATTCCGGTTTAATTATTTAACAAAACGTTGCTCTGGATACGAAGCATTGATAAATACGCTCTTTCTAATCATATGTGCGATTAAAATGTACAGTTTATTTAACTGTGTTTTAAAAGTTCGGACATAAAACTGGATGGAGAAACAACTTGTAAGATAGTAGTAGTCTTTTATGTTTTGCTTTTCATTTAAAATATACTCATCACAAAAATATTAAAAAGCTTCTTATCCGTAACACGTGACAAAATCGGGCTTGGATCTTTTAAAATTCAAAAAAAAAAAAAAAAACTAGTTTTCTAATTAGTTGTTTTAAGTAATGCTTCATTATGTTACTGAAAACGAAAAGATTCGAAAATATAATTTAACAGGTTGCTAAAATACAAATGAAATTTGATCTAAACTCCATTTAACAGGACCCGACGTTTGCTTGATTGATAGGACTAAATAAAAAACAAAATAATTTAATCAAATTTGATTCGGAATATAGTTGTTTCGCTTCTCGGAAGGTCAATCAAAATTTATACAATTATTTATTTTTAGTCTTACTAACCACTAAATGGAATTCAATGTTTCAAAGTTGTAAAGATATTTAGCTTTATCGTGGAAGTAATGTTTATATTTCTTTAACAAATCCCGAAAAGTCAAAAGACAAGATCTCGTTTTTCGTTCGTTTTTATACCCTGTCATCAACTCGAATAAAAAGGATCACCTTTACTTATTAAAATAGATAAATGTTGCCTACTGTATGCTTATTCCTATCCTGAATATAATAAATATATCCTGTTCTAAAATAATAAATAAAATAACAATTCACTGATGATAATTTTCTCAATTATAATATTAAAAATTTAATAGTCTTTGAATAATAAACAAAAAATATAACAACGATTTCAAAATGGAAGAGTTATTTTCTATAATTGCCCATTACATGTCTTGGATATATAATGAAAGATTGAATAAAGTTAGAAATTGCTAAGTATTTTTTTTAATAAGTTGAATTGATAATTTATTACTATTGCAAACAAACATTTCATTGAGGTTTTTTCGCCTTCGACTGAATCATTTTCCTCGACAGAAAAGTTTGTGTTTAACCAAACACAAAAGTGAATAATATATTGAATAAAAAATTATTAGTGTCCTCTTTCTCGTAAATAAACCTGTTTTTTCAGATAGAAAGACAATGGTAAAGCAAAAAAAAACAAAAAAAATGGCTTTATTCATAGAAGATCGGTCTTCTCATTAGCAAGATAAAACTTTGATAAAATCATGATAGTAGTGGGATCTGAATAATTACCATTGCATGCATCTATACCATGTTCCTGTTTTATATTCGTTACGGAATAGTAATAAGCTTTTCAGAGTTCAAAACATGAAGTACTGTCTGTCTGTATTATGCCTCGAAATGTTTGTAACCCTGATGTATATTATATTTGAAACTTTCACACGTAATGGTAGAAGGAAGTCTAATAGCTAAAACAACAACTTTTTTTAAAGTTAATAAACATCTAAACAATAAAATGCTGACATAATAATACATCTAAGTTTTGTTGAATCAAGAGTGGAAGGTGGAGTCTTGAGTGGTTCAATGAACAGACAAAATCAAAAACTTTTCATTCTTGGGAAAAACAGAATAAAATGATTCAATAATTATCTACAGGATATATCAATTAAAAATTGATATATTTCGTTCAAAAAAACTTTAATAAGAACTCAAGCAGTAAATAATTTTAGCAATAGTTAAAGTATATTTTGAAATGTAAAAACAGCGGAAAAAGCAGTAAAGCAGTCATGCAAAGAAACCCGCGCCTGGGGATGTTCTACCTGTTTCAGCTTCACCTGTCGAGCTAGTGGCAGATTTGCGTGCGCAACATCACGTGCCACGTCTACAGGTGAATCGACCAATAGCAGAGTAAAACAGACACAGGTCACACAATAGCTGGTTGGGTAGTAGAAGCATTCAGTTTGCTAGGGATAGGGAAGTTAGTGACACGGACCTTTCCTCTTTGGCTGGGGCATGGCCAAACATTTGGTGGTGGTTTATGTTGTAACGGCAGGTCAGCATGGAGACGGCTTGGGATGTGATGAACAAGAGATCGTTATGATCACCTGGCTGGTGGTGGATATTACTAATAACAAGGTGAGACCATTCACAAGCTCTTTCCGATTTTCCTTTACCTTAACAGCTGTTGTTTCAGATAAGACAATTTTAATCTATTCTAGAAGGTTGGCGCCATAATTAAAAATTATATCTCGTTATTGTTTTTTTTGATTTGAACATAAAACAAACTTTTATTTACTTATCAAAAGTTTAGTAGGCAAATCAATATTACTCTAACTAACATTCCATATGGCGCTCCAATTTTTTATTAACGCTTTTGGGATTGGATTAGTTTTTAGAATTATAGAGAACAGTGCATTAAACTTCCCAATCGTGTGATAATAAACAGTAAGAAAAAGAATCCGGCTTCTGAAGAACGATCCTTAGGCTAAAAGCTATTAATGCCATCAGTTCTAGTAGGCCTAATTTCTATGGACAAATATAGAAAATCTACCAATCTGTAACAGAAAATAATATAGAATTTAGTCTATATAAACTATTAATCTTATATATAATTAAGTTTAATTTAATAGTTAAACAACGCTTTATATTTTAAAACTTGTATTTTATATACTTGTAATAATTATAATAGATTATCGTTATTTTTATTCAAGTGTGTTAAACAGAAATAATAAGGCTTTCTTTAAATTATTAAATATAATTATATTTAAATAATTATTTTTTTTTAAATTTATTGAAATCCACGTGGATAGAGTAAACAAGGAAACTATTAGATTTTATTATGGAGCTTCACATTTCCTTTTGTATTCAATAGACAGTTTTTCCTACAAAAATACCCTGATTCTCATATTAAAATGTTAAAAAACACAGACAGTAATATCAGCTTCATATGGAATGATAAAATAGACTCTATTAAAAATTTCGTAAAACGAGTAGTTCCTATTGCACCTGTTGTAATAATCGTAATTATCCATATAAACATAAAAACTAATTATATTTATAATTTTTATGACAGGTCATATTCAAATGACTATGCAAGGATAACATATAAAGAATACGTTTTCACTTGAGAATATTTCTGACAAATTCTATATTATTTCTTTCGAAAAGAAATTGAAGAGGAATTTTCTTTTGTTTTAGTTACCGTATATACTGAATTAGTCTACTTACCACTAGAACATTTATATCTCGGGAAAAATATAAAGCTGTAGAAGTTGTATCCGGCTTTTTATTTTTATGCATTAAATTACCATTGGTTTTATTCAAAAGCTGGTTTTTTCTTACTTTTTCTGGTTTCAGGTGGTGGCTATCCGACAAAATGTGGTCAAACCTAGATGTTACGATATCAACGATAACCTTCTATCTGATACCTGCAGAAACGAAATAGGTCTTGAGGATGAGGTCATCAAAAATGGCCAGCCTTTAGAACAGGTGCTAGAACAGGTAAAAGTGCTTTGCTTATGGATATTATTTAGTTTTTTTTATATTAAATTATAACTCACTCATGCTGTTTATGACACTAATACTTGTACATCGTTAGAAGTTTAAAAATAAATATCAGCTATTTTTTATTTTAAATCTGTAAAAGGAAAAAATCATTCATTGTAAATGTCATGCTTAATAGTTAATAAGGCTTTAAATTCTTGGGCGAACTAAAACTTTTTACAATATAATAAGGTAAATTTTCTTACGCTAAAAAGTCACTTGACTGTATAAAATCTAACAGACTAAATAGTTTAGGATTAATATGCTTTTATTAATTGGTCTAGCTTGCAAAAAAATAAAACGAAAAAAAATATATATATATATAAAAGTAGGTCGCGAACCAATCATGAATCACCGTTCAGCACAAATAAAATCTGATTTTTCCAGAAAATAGGTTTTAATTACGCTAGAAACTTAATTTTAGAGAAAACGTACATTTTGATTTGAAAACGTAAATTTACTTATCATACGCTAACAGTTTATTCCCCTTATAAAAATTACACAAATATGGACAATTTGTTCATTAATTTAGGCTAGAAAAAGCTTGAGATCCATTAAGTATTTAATCAGATCGTATGACTTGTCATCTATGCAATCTTATCTGAAATCGAATCGAATTCGAATGTTATTCACAGAGGACTTTCAGTAGATCTTGATGCTAGCAATTAGCATGAGAACATTAGTGAGAAATGTATGGTTATTTTTTTCCATTGCAGTTCGACCAATTCGTGCGAACAAAGTTGGACAACAGCTTAGGAAGGACATTCCACTTGATCACGGACGGTCAGTTACACCTGAGGCAAGTTATTCATCCTGAGGCCTGTCAGAAGAACTTTCTCCTCCCAGACTACTATACTTCGTTTTTTGATCTCAGAAAGGAATTTGGGAAGTTTTACGGAACTAATGATATTCACTCTATACAGGATATGTTGAACTGTATCCTTTCTGAATTAAAAACGCGACGAATATGACATAACGGCGACAGTTGAGCATTAGCTTGGCAACATCCTCTCTTTCCATACAACTGGTATTGTATTGAATCATAATGTTTATAATGTGAATAGACTTATTCCTGTCGACCCGAACTCGGCCTCTGAATGAACGCGTTTTGCTATTCATTGACATTCGAAGCTTCACTAGAGAACAAATACAGCTGTTGAAAGATAAGCTATGAAATTATTTATCACGAAAGATATTCCTCATTCTGTTAGAATGTTAATAACCATATTTATGAACTAAGTGATAACTATCAGATATTTATGTTAAGAACAAAATGTAGAGAATTTATTAAGGCAAATGTTTTGGTATGTAATTAGATCGAATGCTGTTTTACTTACAAAAGAGGTGTTGTCCTCATTAATCATCATCATCCTTTAGTGTGATCTGGATTTATAAATTCTAATTCTGTCCTATAATATGCGCTAGATCCCGTCAGTTTATTTGGTATTAATGAACAAATTAATAACTAAAAATAAAAATCATAACAATAAGTTTGAGTTTTATTTTTAGTTACACGTTGCCGATTTCTTTTCGTATACCTGTATAGGTTATCATATACAGCACATTTCATTCAAGTTCATCTTATTAAATGCTTGTTTCAAATATATCTTTTTCAGGAAAATAATTTTTAAATGTTCCATTTAAGTGGTTCATTCTGTCTCTATTAGGATTTCATCCCAAATATATTAATTCAGTAGCATATTTAAAATTTATCATCATAATTTCAAATGATTAGATTAATTTGAACATTTGAAGCGATCATTTCAAATATATTTATTTTAAAAATTAAGATATTGTTTTGAAATAAACAAAAATTATAATTTCTATTTGAAACTAACAAAAAATTTAAATATAAATTATAATTTTCATTCCATAATTCCGACAGAGCTTATGACTCAAATTTACAAAGAGACAAATTTAAACAGAAATTATAATTTTTATTTGAATTTTAATATTATATTTTAAATTTTCATTTTGAATATACGATATTTATTTCAAAACTATGTAGAGCACTCATTTTAAATTCAAGTTCGATTATTTTATTTAAAATATGTTTCTTTCAAACCATATTTTGCTGATTTTTAAAAACAGGCTGTAATCATTTCATTGCAGTATTTGTAAACGTTCATTTCAGAACCATATTTCAAGTGCTGATATCAAATGCATTTTAATCATCCTAATAAATGTTTATTTCGTGATCATAAATTTTAAGGTTTATTTTATTTTATCTTTTAGCATTGGTTTTAAGAATCTGCTATCATATTTCAAATGAATACTTAAAAATTATGGTTTTGAAATCGGCATTTTTTAAAACATAGCTTTAATTAAGCATAGTTGAAATGACAAATTCGTTTAAGACCATTTCAAAAATTATATATTCATTTCGATTATTTGTACATTTTTATTTCACTTACATTCATTTTAAAGCCATACGTTGAATTCTAGTTTTAAGCATGCCTATTTTATCATCATATTTTGTATACCGTGTTCATTTCAATATCATATTTTAAGCAGTTTCGCAATCTTGTTTTAAGTATTTATTTCAGATATGTTCATTCGAATACCACAATTCAAGGGTTGTATTCAAATCCAATTCATTTATTTTGGTTACAGCATAAATCTTGTTTCAAAATACATTCATTTCAATATTACATTTTTAAATTTATCATTTCAAACTATTATTTAAATTCTCGTTTCAAAAATAAAATATGATCTTGAAATGAATAATCTTAATTTCATTTCAAGATCCGATTTATAATTTCGGTATGAACAATTAAAGCAAGGTCTTAAAAGGAATTAATGTTTTCAAGTATGTATTTAATACCATATTTTAGGCATGTCTATTCTTTTAAACAAGCTAATTTCTAGACCATGTTTTTAAGTGTTAATTTCAAATATATTTATTTCGATACCATATTTTAAACAATTGTTTCAAAACATGCTTATTGTAATGGCATATTTTAAGTGCTCATTTTAAACACATTAATTTCAGTACCCTAGTTTAAATTTCATAATGATAAATTTATGGGAATGAAATTAGTAGAAAGAATGGCACAGGCCTATAAGTCTTTTATAGCAAATTTAATTGTTTCACTTCACATTGCGATCGTGCTTCGTTGGATTTTTTTGTAATTATAAATCTATTCTGAGTTCTCTTTAAAACTAGGAATAATTACTATTTAAACGCTTCAGGAAATAAATGCTAATCTGAGAAATCACAATATTATGTCATAGGCCTCTGTTTTGTTTAGAGAAGAGGTTGTTGACTCGTTTTACGCTTCATAGCCTGAGTTGCTGAGCAACAAGAGACAGATTACAGGCTAAAGTCAGACAATAATGAAGTTCAAGGTTGATGGCAAAGAGGACACACTCTCCCTAAACTTACTGGACCATACACGTGATGCATCCGGTGCATTTTAAGAGTGTCTTCAAACTTTCATCCAACTGAGGAACTTTTTCCATAACGACATGCATATAAGAAAACTTAACATTCTGATATGATTTTATCCTTCCGACTTTTATATATCACAAGAACAATACATAATTGAAATTATATTGATTTAATTTTAAGAAAATTTTACAAATAATATAACTCTACAGATATTTTCAAGAATTTTTGAAAAGTTTCAAACTGTCATTGCAAATTTGGAAATTTTATTTATTAGAAAATTTTATTAGTAAAATTAATCATAAATATTTAATTTTTGGAAATATAGGGATTAAGTGTAATCAATCAAATCACAATTTATTTTCTCTGTTTAAATATTTGGGTGGCATTAGAGTCGATAGCAAATAAGCATTTGATAACGACATTCTAAAAATCCTTTTCATATCAAAGAGCAATCTATTCCAGAAATTCATATTGTATTTCATATTTTCCTCAACAATTTTCAGTTCTTAGTTTAGACAATGACGAGGCAACAGACTTTTCTATGCGTCAGGTGCAGGATATGGCCAAGATCATTTTTCGCCTTTTGAGCGAAGGTGAGTATTTGAACTTTTTAAATATTAATTTTGTGTAAAAAGTTTCTTAATTATGACGAATCAAATAATTTCTTTAAGTCGAAAGTTAACTTGGAATTGTTCCGAGTCTGGAACTGGTTTAGTTCAATCATGAGAAGTTTGCCTTGATTCCAAAAAATTTTAATAAAGTTGTTTTGCATACGTTATCGCATTGAAAAAATTTTATATTCGTTTAGTAATAGTTTTATTCTGATAAACTTTATATTGATTGAATTAATCGAATGTTCTGAGGATAAAATTGATTAAAATCTAAATTTTTATTATAGATCAAATCTGGTCACTGACTAACTCTTTGTAGTGGATAAAAAACCAAGTACAGTATATAAATAACTATCGACAATAGTTAGTATTAGAAGAATAGGAAATTAATAAACATGTTATTTTTAATGAAAAGAAGAGGGGAAGAGAATGGAGAGAAAGATCTGAAAAGGAGAGAACGGGCAACAACCCTAGACAGGGCGGTGTACCAGTGCAACTATGTGGCCCCGAGGGCCACAACACATCACTGGCCACACTGTGTACAAACCTGTTTGACACAATTTTCTGTCACGTGACATTAAAACAGTAGTTTGAAAGAACAAGTTTTTGGCTGGTTCGTCTACTTGCTCGGACATCTCGTCATTGGTTGTCGGTCATTCACCAGTAGTTCGCTGACTTTCCGCCAGAGGGAAAGATTTACAGTCTGATTTAAAAAAGATGATGCAAGAATGCTGCCGACCGACGCCGCGTCGTATTCTGGTGGCAAAACAGATGATTCATTACGCCCTGGGGCCTGCATGGACACAACACTTCTAATTGCGATTTAGAAGTGTTTGTCTCTTCCGCCTTCACCGCCCATATTAATGAATTTTTGAAAAATTTTATCCTTAATTAATAATTTAAATTATCACGCCCTTTAGAAGAAATTACCATACTTTTATCTTTTGATTAACGGACATAATTCCAGGTTCTTTCTCTAATTTTCTAAAAATATTTTGTTGAAGAGTGGTACTCGCTGTCATTCTGTCACAGAATGTCTTTCCGGATACGTCGGGCAATAACCCTATTAAGTTGTTCTCTGCACAGTTGGAGCATTTGATGATCACGTACGATAGGATTTCCAGCGAGGTGTGAAAGATGACATCTTTTTCAAAGCTTTTTAAGCGGAATTTAACTCTTTAAATTGTATAACTTTTTAAAAGAATAAAAGTAATTAGAAATATAATTAGTTATTTAGGTCACGATTCTTATATTTGTAAAAAGCACTTCTGTTTAAGAAAGTTTATCATCTCATTAGAGATACAGTATATATCTAATCTATGTAGAGTCAATAATGCTAAGTAATTGCTGAAAACAATATATCGATGACATTATATATATATATATATGATTCTATTCTTACGCATATTTTTCATTTCAGGGCATCAATTTGAAGAACCAGAAACGATTAGTCTTGTTTTGGAACCAGGAATATGGTAAGTTATACTGTAACTTCCAGAGATAGCCATTATCTTGATTTTTTATGAATATTTATACAAAATGATTAAATTTTTTGATTTATAATAGTATCTCTTTCTATAAAAGATATTTTCTTTCTGAACTGTTGCCGTTACTAATCTCAAGGAAGTAATTTGATTCTAGAATAGGTTATGTGCTAATAATAATAATATCTTTGATACATTTCCCATGGAAATCTTCCAATTACTTTTTTATATGACAAGATTAAAATCATATAATTATATTTGAAATTTTAATTAAATATGAATGGCAGCATTTTTTACTTAAAATGATTAGAATTTTTATTCTAAAATCTTATATATCTATAAAAATAATTTGGGTAATGATTTAACTTCTCAATATACGAAAAAATTCCCTATTTGTTAATAAAGTGCCATCTAAGCTGAGTAGTGGGAAATGCTATAAAAATGTGTGACTGTCATAAAATGAAGAAAAAAAAGTAATATGTAAACATTTTTAATGGTACCCTTTCGATAAAGTTTGTATATGCAACGAAACTTGCATAATCAGTCATGGCGGTAAAGGCAAAAACTGGTTCTATAATCAACTGTTTGGTTCCATCCGAAAGACTTACGAACTTGATTCTAACCACAGTAGTTCATTTTTGTATTTAGTAACTTGACTCTTTTAGCTGAAACTTATGAAATATGAAATAATCATTTCTAATTATACATCACGCAAGATTTTAAATAAATTAATTTCGTAAATTTGCCGTAGGGTCTTTATTTTAGATCCATATGATAGGTATTCGTTAATTTATTTTAATAGGATCTTGATTAATTTTCAATTATTTTAACTGAAATAAATCAAAAATTTTTTGTTCTTGAGATTGGCAATAATAATATGTCAGTCGTCTATTTTTATTTTATAGCAACTTTTATTTTCACTTTTATCTCCAAGATGGCGCTGTATCGATTGATTCTCTAATACGGTTCGGAGCCTACCATTACAATTCTATATCTTGTCCAAGTTTCTTATATCACGATTGAAAAATCGATTATTATTGTTTGTCAATTGCAGCATTTATTAGTATAATAATTATATTTTAATTTTCTAGCTCAAAGAATGAAATAGTTGACAGCAATACGGTAGTACGGGCTCGCGGACTCCCATGGCAATCATCCGATCAAGACATCGCCAAATTTTTCCGAGGATTGAATATTGTCAGGTATTAAATTTAAATATCTAACTGTGTAAATGTAATTTTAATCTGTATTATAAAGTCCTCCACATCGAATAATAAGTTAATTTTGTGCAAATAGACCTAATTTACTTTAAATATTGTCAACATAATACTCCCATCAAACCTAATCTGTACAGATTGACTAATCAGATTAGGATTCGTTTTGAGCCGTGATAAAGCTTAACATTCATTCGTCGAGATTATAAGTCAAAATACCACGTGATCCGTTGTTAGTATATACTGTACCTGTAATCATTTACCTGGGTTCAGGGTCCAGCAGGGGGTGGTTGTCAGCGTCGGTGTGGTGGACTTGGCACTCGTCGATGGTGAAGTTGGCTTCTAATGTCTAGAACACATGTTTCTCGTAGGGGTGGCGTGGCTCTATGCCTCAGTCCTCAAGGTAGGAGAAACGGTGAAGCCTTGGTGCGTTTCGTCAATCAGGAACATCG
>WUQG02446982.1:0-13189 GCA_011317285.2 Androctonus mauritanicus
CGTCATTAGTTGTAAGAAAAGGATTTCCTTTCAAAAGGAATTTAGACAAACTGTAAGTAACATTTAACATTTTTTAAATATTGGATGTTCATAAATAAAATATACAACTTCACGTTTTATTTACACAATTTTATTTTTGGTAATTTCGTGCAAATGTGTGAGATATTTTAACCCGACATAGCAGAATATATAAGCTGTTTTCTCCTGCTGTTCAACATTTTTGTATTTTCTCTGTGTTCGAAGCTGCATAACATCCAGCGCCTTTTATCGTCGAATACTGAAAACTTTTGCTGTTGCTATACACTCTGATTATAATAAATTGTAAACTGTCAGTAGTATCGCTAAGAATACAACATGAAATCTTATTTCATTTATGAATTCACGATATTTTATGTGAAAAGTAAATAAAAATATTAACATGGTTCACTTTTATAAAATTTTATATCTATTTACAGAGGTACCAGACTATTCGAAGCTGGCATTATCGAGAAGCTAATCGATGGTGGAAGCACTTACGAGAACGAAGAATCGAAATATCAACCCATAAATCTTGAACAGTTGATTAGCCCTTTCGCTTTATATTTTTTTGGAAATGGGCTAGCTATTATTTGCTTTATCGTTGAAATGATCATTGGAAATCTGCTACCAAGCATTGATGAGATATAATCTTTTTTCTAATTAAATGCACCAAAGTTAAAAAAGAACTGATTCATGTCTAAAAAAACTATTACATTCACCTTTCGTAGCGAACTTCCTTGTATCGCGTGAGAAAGGAAGCGCTAGAATCCCCTCTTTCGCTGAATAAATATCGATGGTTCCTTATTCAGAAGGACCACAAAATTTTTATCATAATCATTCGATTCTCCAGATATAGTTCGGACATCAAAATTTTTCTTCCTACTTCCTTTCTCATTGCGTTTCTGAGAAAAATAGTGGTACAGGTAGTAAGATACACTTCGCATAATTGTAATCTCTACGTTATACATTTCACATCTACTCTCTTTCCCTAATTCATAAACATTTAATAAAGAATTTTTTGAATTACTGATATTAATTTGAAACCTGATGAATATTTTGATTGTTTTAATTCATCATTAAATCTTATATTTATAAAATTAGCATATAGTAAGAAAAAATATTAATTAATATATTTATTACCTTTTCCCTTTTATTGTAATGTTTTGTGTATATTTAAATAAATAAATAAAATCGTATTGTTTTTTTAAAGTTTATAAGAAATTTATACTTTTTCAATCTACTTAACAACTTTTTCTTAAAGACACACACACACACATATATACTAGCAAACTGGTGCCCGGTGTTGCCCAGGAAGTTAATTGTATTCTTTTTAAGATTTAAAATTGTTAATTAAAATTAATTGTTCAACTTTCAATAAAAGCTGCTTACCAATAGATATAGTTTATTGTTTTAATTTTTAAGTTCTTTGAACATTTCCTGATAAACTGTTGTATAAAGTTTTTTTAACTGTAAAGTTTGTGGCTGCAAATAAATAAATTTCTTTGATGACTAAAGGCTGGATCTGACAGGCGTAAAACGCTAGGTAAATACTTCGCGTATCGACGCTGATGCTGTCACTTTCTATATATTAGTAGTGGCTGATTGGTCACGTTGGAGATGACTTTTGTTCAACTGTTTGCGCTGCGCTAAGATCTTCGTTGGCCATTTTTCCAAATTAGAAGAGAGATTGTTTTATGGCATGGCTGTGTTCTAATTTGTGTCTTTTTTTTTGTTATGTCGGGTCCAACAATTGCAAGTAATTTATCAAATATTTCTGGATTCATCCTCATGAAACTCCAATAAAGAGATAATCAATAAATACATTAAAAGTGCGACAAAACAAAAATCTAATTTTGTCATTTGTTTTATTCTTGAAGATTATAGTAAGACTCCAATTAAAATACACATATTTTTGAATATTTACTTTCTGAATTATTCATTTTGTTAACATTTCGAAATTTTTTAAAAATACTGTTAACTTAAATTTAAAAAAAAAATTAAATAAGAATTGTAAATTCTTTTTTTCAATTATGTGTCATTTTAATTTTTAAATGACTGATATGGTCTTTATTGAATATATAAAATCTTCATTAATTGGTTTTTGTACTATTAAACTGATAATTTCCGATATTTGAATCACTTTCTTAAATATATAAGTATATATAAGTGATAATAACTGTATATAAATTATTATTTTATTGGCAATGTAGTATACTGTAATATAAAATGATACTCACTCTTGCAAATCTGCCCTGTCATATACTCGAATTCTGGGTCAACTGACTGTTGAATCTTTGTTGTTCTCTGAAACGATATATACCAGGCATCCATATAAATTGTTTACCTTTTGAATTTTGCCACTGCCAAACCATACTCTTCAATAAATTTATAAATGAAGCTATCGATAAATAAAACAGTTATTCGATTTAGCTATCTAGTTGAATCATTAACTTCAAATGATATCACGTTAATTAGCCAATAGCTAAATGACGTCGTTTATTTACATCACGTCGTACGTTTTCGGTCTGAACATCGTTACGCTCGACGGATCGTGCGCGACGCATTTATGTCAGCGTACTGACGTCGCGTTTTACACCTGTGAGACTTAGCCTTAATTTTTTAACAGACGAGGTACAATTGAGGCGTTACGGATACCAAGGGTAAACTCAACAAACGCTAATGTTGAGAAAAATGCGTTTCAAGTTGTAAGCGTAAGACGAACTCAAAATAAAACTTTAAGCATTGTATCGGGAAATTTTCCTGCGGAGTTAGAAACCATGAAGAAAAAGTTTTATTAAATAAATAAATAAATAAATAATATTTTTATTAAATAATAAAATCGAAAAAAACAGTTTAAATTTATTTCGTGTAAAATATTTAATAAATTCTTATGCTCTTTTTGTAATACCATCGCAGAAACAATATAATTATCTATATATAAAATGAATAGTATTTATCATTTTATTATAAAGTTACAGAAAATAAAAAAATGTTTCTTTACAAATTCTGACAAAGTCGCGTAAACTTTGAATAATTAGGAAAAAAACCATCAAAACTGGAAACTGCCGGAGAGTTAATACAAAAATAAACTTGGAAGCAATCATTGAGAAAAATAGCTTATTCAATCCTCACAATATTCCACTTGATCATCATCGATGTCTTCAGTGTATTCTGAGGAGTCATGGGAGCAGAAAGGGCAAAAAATTCTTGCCCCTTTCTGCTCCCATGACTCCTCAGAATACACTGAGTGAGTTTGCTCTTCGTATCCGCAACGCCTCAATTGGTCGTTCGATAAACAATCTTCTTTCAAAAATTTTCGCTAGCTGTTTTCAATGATTGCTCTTGAGATTTATTAATTGTAATAGCAAAACGAAATTTCACTGAAAATTGAACTCTTTTAAACTGAAAAATAGATCTCTAGGTATTAATGCAACTGTTGTAATTGAAAGTGTTTAACCAAATGTGATAAGTCATTATTGAAACAATAATTTCTAATCAACATTATTGGAACGTCGACTTCAAGCTGTAAGAAATGAAGTAGAAAACCCGGCGATTCTAATGAATTTAAATATTCAACAGAGTAATGTACTGCATTTTACATATTTAAAACTGTTTATTGAGAGAAATATAAATTTTAAAATTTCCTTCAATTTTTTCATTATTTTAAATTGACTAGGTCAGCTAACTCTTAAGTAGTGTTAATATTGCCCTTTCTTGCAGCCATGTTTATATTTAATATATCCGGCTAAATATATTCAATCAAAGAATCTACTGAATCAACATAGTTTCCTAATGAAGAATCCAGCTCGTATGCGCTATTCACTTTTGGTTCACTACATTTTCTCGAAAATGCATCTGCCTCTTGATCATAGCGCTCAGTGACTATAATTTTACCACAGTTGCGCTGCATTCTAATATAGTATAAAACATGGCTACTCGGTGCTTTTAAAATTTAACAGTAGCTACATTGGCTTACAGTTTTGTTGTATTCGTTGCAATGCTGTAATAAATACAAAACTAGATTTAATATTCCATACTGTGCCTAAAAATTCAGGATCAGATACCAGATTGTCATAAAAAGTGAGAAAAAATAAACACACAAGAATTTGCAGCAGATATTTTGATTACTGTGACTAAAGGTATTATATACGGAAATAAAAGTGATATATATAGAACACCATAAAAATCATTAAAAATAGAACGGAAATTAAATTGTTACGAATTTTAACTTTAGCAATGAAAAAGCAAAATTGAAGAAAGGAGTGGTGCCTCAGAAAAATATTCTGAAGATGTCTCAAAATCATCTATAAGCAGAAAAATACTAGAAACTAGATGCAATTCACGATTGATATATGTAAGAAGAATGATGAAGGTAGAAAGACAGTGAAATTTCTCTATCAAATGATGATGATGGTGATAACTCTATACTAACTAGTGGAAGGAGCTTCAACAAGTAAACATTGTGAAACCCAAACTTTCTTTTATCTTATTAAATCTTCAACAAATAAATATTGTGAAATCCAAACTTTGCTCCATCTTCATCAGTTATTAACTTTATAGGTTTTATCACTTAATTAAATAAAATATTTTACTCGTTTAACTGCGAAAGAATTTAATATCATTTATGATTTTTAAGAAGAGGAAATAGTGTTCCTGAAGAATTTATATCAATAAAAATTACTGGTCAGAATTTTCTAATTTTATTTTTTTATAGGCAAGCTTGGAAATGGCATTTTTAACAAATATATTCAACATAGATGGTAGGTGGTGTGTTGAAATTGTAAATTTTTGGACACAATTATTGTGCAAAAATTTATCGGGCCACCTGTTCTAGTTATAAAAGGCGAACACTTTGTTAAAGGCTTAATTACATATGTATGGTAGTTTACTATTCTGATCTATTTGGAGGGGCCATCTCAGACAGAAATTATTAATATAAGTGGTTTCCTAAATAATTTGAGACTAATAATACTGTTCTAGCAGACGAAAGTTTCAATATATCAAATTTGTTAGTAAACATAGGTGTTGCTATAAATTTTCCACCTTTCAAACATAGAAAACTAAAGAACATCTGTAATTTTGGGGAGGGAAAAAAGCAATCGCCCTATACATGTGAAGAGAGTGATTGGTTTTTGCAAACAGAGGAGAATTCTGAAGAAACTTTTATCCTTTCAATTTGTGACCAGTTGCCAGTCATTTGGCAATTGTTGTTTTATGAGCATTATTAAAACATCAATATTCAAATAAAAATAAATTTAATACATTATAAATTATCTATACAAATTGGAATAAAGATTAATTTATAATAAAAAAAATTTATATTCTTTAAATGTTTCTTGCAAAAACTTTTCACAATATTTTATATTTTCAAAGTACACATCTTTCGTTGTGTAAACAATGAAATTACAGTCACACATTTTTTGCTGCAATTTGATTTTAATCTGTATGTAAAATGAATATGTTCTTCTTAAATTTTTATGAATTTCATCCTTCACCAAAACTTTAATCTCAGTTGGATATCTGTGTCTGATACTGTATGGACATTTGACTTCTAGTAATACACGTTTATCACTTGTAATTCCATCTGCGGTAGCTGCTATGTATTATCAATTTTCATCCACATACAAGTCATACTTTAAAACTTTTGTACCTACAAAAACTAAAGTTTTGTTTTAGAAAAATTAAAATAATCTACAGAGTTTTAAAGAAATTCAAAATTAAAAAAAATAATACAAAATAAAAATTGAAAAATTGTAAGGTTAAACGAATAGACTTCAAAATTTCAGATTGTCGATATTAAAAGTAATTTTATAATGAATTTGTACAGAGAACTGAAACCAAAAAACAAAATCTATTTAAAAGATGAAACGGAGAAATGCAGAAATTACAACTTCAATTTGATTTGAAAAATAATTTTTTTTCTAAATATGCCAAAACTAGAATATGAAAACATTGAAAAATTAACAAATAAAATTTTCACACAAAAAGATAAACGATAATTAAAATATATTTAAAAGCATTCTTAATTTTACACTTTTATGAAAATATATAACCATCATTGATTCATAAATCCTTATAACTGAAACTTCTTGATTTTTCTCTCATTGAACTGCTGGTGCTGTTAATTGCCAAGATTTACCTGTTCCGTAGCAGTTTATTCACTAAGACATGGTGTTCTGACTGTACTGGAAACTGCATTGGCAATAGGTGCAGATATTCTATAATCTTCCTGGAAATTTTCTACGCTTTACATTAGTTTTTATATCTAATGTTCTTGTCTAAGTTCTTTTTTTCTTCATCCTTTAATTAGTTAATATTGAATTAAACGAAAAAATATATATATAAGAATTAAATATACCAAAAGATCTCTAGTGTGTTGTGGTCAATGATGTGTCATTCATATTAGCTTCCATACTCTAGAAAATTGCTAACTATATTCCAACAGCAATACAAATATTCATGAACTCATCAACATACTTGAACTTACAAAATTCAACTATTATCAATATGGATATATGTGTAATTCTTAGAGAAATGCATTTATTATAAAACAGATCTTACTTTAGCTTAGCAGTTAGCATCAGCTACCAATACTTATTAAAAAAATAAATAAAATAAATAAAAATTGATCCCCAGGAGCCCTAGAAAATGGCCGAATAAAAAAGGGTGACATAGGGACATGCTCATACTGATACTAAACAAAAGTTTATATCATATTCCTAAATATCTTTTTTAGATTTTAAAAAAAAGTTACACACACACACAAATACACCCACACACAGAAACAAGCAAACATACACACAAACACACATAAACATACACACTCACACATACACACATAGAAAAAACAAACAAACAAACACACACACACACACACACACACACACACACACACACAAACAAACACACTCACACACACACACATAGAAAAAACAAACAAACAAACACACACACACACACACACACACACACACACACACACACACACACACACAAATACACCTACACACCCCCACACCTACACACATACAGAAACTCACAAACACAAACAAACGGAAACTCCATAAACACAATCTGTATTTTATGGTATATAGATAGATATTGAATAGATTATTAAAAACAAAAATTTGTGAAGGATATTAAAAAATCTGTAATTAGACTTTTAATCATGAGGTGTATAAATCTGTTCTGTTTCAAAACAAACTACTTAAACATCGGCAGTTTCAAATAATTAGCGAATAGCATACTGTAACCAAAATAAAATATCATTTTCACCATTCTACACTAAGAAATACATTTTAGATAATGGTATTAATGTAATCTCTTTTAGATATTATAAACTTTTTGAATATGATTGCTAAATTCGTATTTTCTTTTCTATAGATACACCTTAAGTGTTTTTGTTTCCAAATAATCCGAGGACGGTAAGAATATTTAAGACAAAGAGAAAAATTCTAATATAGTTTCTCCAGATGTTCTTTCATTCTGATAAGAACTGGAGAAAACTCCACACTTTTTGTTCACTCACAGAAAAAACGCCATGTTCTTTATCAAGAACAGTAGTAAAAAGCAAAATATACTCATACTGATTGTTCTACTTAAAATTAGTAAGAAAATGATACAATACAAGTTAAGATTAAAAATTTATTAATCTATATACAAATATATACTCATATCGGATAAGAGTAGAATAGGTTTGTTCACATAATGTGATAATAAAAACAGCATTTCATATAAGTTCGTACGTTAAATTGAAATTTTCTCTCACATCACATGGTTTTTTTCAAATAATGACTTAAAGAAATGTAATTTAATATATTAAAGATATCGACTGGACAAAACATAAGTACTATTCGTGTTGGAAATTATGAGAGTTCCAATATCGGATCTAGTCTAACGGACGATTGTTTATGGTGAATTAGAACGCTTATTTTGTATTTGAGTAGATTTTAATTCTGGTGGTAAGATATAATTCGCTACCTCCGGTATGGTTGCGCCTGTCACCTGAATATAATCATAATATTGCTAAATCGTCCTATGTATAATGTAATTGTTAAACCACGATAAAAATTGATGAAGCAAGAAATATGATAAAAATAAAATCGAAAAAATTTTACGTCAGGGTATTGTTAATTTTTGATTTTAGAATTTTATGTTATGGACTAATGCGATAATTGATGAATTATAGCCATTTTCATTAACCGTAAAATGTCTTTTATCATTAATGAGAAGTTTTTCTTTATTGCTCTTTAAAAAAAGTGTTAAATATTAAACAAATAATTCTAGCGTCTACATACTCTATATTATTGAACTAATTTAACAAAAACAGAAATAAAATTGAGCGAAATGATTATAAAATTTAAAAATGCAAATAACCTGAAATTATTACCTTGGCAATTTTTCATAAAAAAATAAATCAATAGTTCAGTCAAGTAAATTTTCATCGCTATAATAACAGTTCTTGTAGTTGCAGATTGATTTCAATAGATATACGAAGTAGTTGGGGTATGCTGAAGCGAAGATGCTATTTTCAGTGTTCTCCCTTTTCCTTTTTCTTAACGCTAGTATGATTGTTTCCGGAATAAGTAAGTAAACTTGATATGCTTAAAACAATTAACAGTTTATAGAATAATTGGTTACATATAATATTTATCATAATTATTTTTGATTAAAATATTTTATTAAAAATCAGTATATAGTCAAATATATTGTTTTATGCGTGTTAGTGATGTGTTGCCATGAACGCAGTTAATTTGAAAATTTCACTGATTTCCATTACAGCTTTTTAGTGATTAATTCTACAAATTTCAGAATGCAAATTTTTTTACACTACATTTTATTGTCTTTTACAATGATTTGTGACTTGGCATGGTTTATATATCTTTTGTTGGCAGTATATTTATTAATATTTATCTAGTGTGTGGCGCAATCTGTCCCAACACACCCTGGACAGACTGGCCATTGAACACCCCAATCAACTCAACCAGAATGCAATTAAATTTCTAAACTTATTTATCATGTGTGTTTTAGTGAATTTCTTCAAATATTTTTTGTTTGAAACTATTGCAACTGCTCAAAAAAAATTTTTATATTTGTATTATTTATTTAAATAAAAAAACTAATATTTTCCTGAGGTGAAATTTTCCAAAATTATTGTGTATTAATGTAGGTTATATAATTTTTATGTTGGAATAAATTGTATGGTGGAGAAAATTTACCGTCATAGTCAATTATAAAAAATAAGCATGAATTTTCACCAAATGTATAATTTATTTTGTTAATATCCAAAATAAAGAGTTTTCACATTTTTGTAAAAGTTAGGAAAATTTCGACATTTCAATTGATTCGTCATTTTAAGCATTATATGAATTTTTCGAAATTTATTAACTTTTTCAGTATTATTAAAAGACAAATAAACATAAACAAAACTAAATATTTTAACCATATACCTCGCATTATAGCATTGAACAGGAAATTATTGTTTACAGATAGCAAGAATTTTCAGTTGCGTATAGCTTCATTTGTTATCTTTGCCATAAGAAGCAATTTTCTGATCCATAATTTACGCCATCTCTGTCGGTGAGTGATTAGAAATTTAAATAGGATGTTGGTAATAATAATTATTAGATCAAGAAAAGGAGGACGATGTCGTGCCAACTATCGCATCGTCATATTAGATGAAAATATTCAAATTTGAAACTATAAATATTTAGAAAATCAACGGTGAATTTTGAGGGGATAGAGAGAGAGAGAGAGATAATACAGTAACATACGATCGTCATCAGATTTGGTGACGTATTTATTGAAATATTAAATATGTCAACAGAAAACACAGCTTCAGAAAAGTGAAAACCGATATAAATATTTACTTTTCTGTCATTGTCACCGCTAAAGGGAATAATCATTATTAGCATTTTAAGATACCCCCTAAAAATAACTTTTAATAAGCATATAAAGAAATTTTTGCCTTAGTCGATTATCTTTAAATTTTTTTACTGTACATCGGTTAAAAGTAATAGTACTCTAAATTTATTGCATTATTCTAAAAAGATATTATGCATATTAGCTGTATTCAGTTGAATTATTAAAGTAAACTTATCTGGAATTTGATATAATTTTATGAAGATACTGTCATATTTATTGTTTTATACTGTTGTTGCCATAGAAATTTTATTTGGTAAAAACAGATTATCAAATTATAATTTTGCTTTTGACAGTAAGTCACGCCATTTAAATTATTACTTATTTCAGATAGATTAAGTGGCACAGCATTTATTCTAATTCATGGAAAATAATCGTTGATATTCACTAAATGATACTTATTACAGCTATCATTACGGCAAAATTTTAAAGTTTCCAATTTCTAATAATTTTATTAGAAATTGGAAACTTTAAATCCAATAAATAAAAGGTGTCTATTCAGTAATAGACACCTTTTATTTATTGGAATAAATTTTAATTGTATTAGTTTAAAAATTGCAAAAATCGATAAATAAGCTTTGTTTTTCTTCTCCTTCCTCCTCCTCCTCCTCCTCCTGCCGTTCTTCCATAGACACCTCCACCAATTCCATGGTTCATCAACACAGATAAGATTTGAGATAAAGTTACATTTTAGATTGTTAAAACTTTCAGCCAACTCAGGTAAAGTTGGCACAAACAAGAGGTAAAAGTAGGATTCGTTTTTCATAAAACTAAGAATATGATTTTCTCATTATTACAAATTAATGCTCCAAATTTGTATTTCAACTGGGTTCCAATAAAAAGAATTCATAGCAAAGTTCATCTATGGATTGTTCTTGATGATAAATTATCTTATACGCAACAGATTTATTTAACTGAAAAATTATTTATTAAGTTGGAAATTATCTGTCGAAATCCTTTCTACTTCCGGAACTATAAAAATTCCTAAATAATTTTGATAACTTTTGTCTGTAACTATAATAGATGATGGTCTTATAGTATGGTCAACCATAGCCAAAATTCATACTCAATTGCTAATCCCTCAGCAATATAAGATGGTAAAAAGACTATTTGTAATAATTTCAAATAATTCCGATCTCTCTATGATTTAATCACCATAACTATAGTTAAGCAATTATTTTAGAGACCATACGATTCATAGTAGGATTGTTTTGTATGATGCTAAATATATGAATGTTTACTATAAGTTTCAGATTGGTGCATTTCTATTTTCTTTTCGTCCACCAACTGCCATTATGCGGTCTCAATTTTCTTTTTATTTACTTTTAGTAAGAACTGTGAAAATTTTATGAATTTTTCCCCTTATTTTATTCTAAACTGTTTGTTATTATAACTAAACCTTATAAGGAATATGTAAAAGTTCGTGTTCAAAATAATCTTACCAATTTTTGGCCATATATTCTATAAACCTAGTAATATAAATTTCACGGTCTATTATCGTAAATAAATATATAAATAAAATAGAATTGTCTATATGTCGCATTGTTTAACCATTTTTGACAATATTTAGATTATATATATATGCATACACACACACATACATATACATATATATATCTCTGATTGCTCAATTAAAATCCGAAAATTTTGTACCAGTTGGAATAAAATTAAAAGGTGCCAAAACAAAATGATTGTCTTTCAAAAGAAAAAGTTTTTGGAAGAAATCGTTGAACTACTTTCGATCAAATCTGGAACATCTGGTTCCTTATGTTGTTTAAGGCTGGCTGAAAAATGCAGCGAATAGCACCAAAATTGTAGAAGAGATGTTTTCATTATGACTGCTACTATAGGTAGATCTTCAGCTGATCTCCATCAAATTTTATTAAGTATTACCCAAAATTTTCCTTTCAGTAGGATTAAAACAAAGTATATCATCAATTAAAATTCGAAAATTTCATATCAGTTGAAATAAAATTAAAAGGAATGTATTTAATGATATTCTAACATGTTAATACACTTTCTCGGAAAATTGCTTTCATCAAAAAAATAAATAATAATCTATATAAAATATCATTAAATCTAATAAATTTGGATAATTTTTCAAGTTAGGTGTGGCTTCTTCCTTCAGGATTGAAGAAAATATAACAATAGCGCTTACCAAAGTAGTCACGAAATTAATCACTGGAAAATATACAAACAAAACTTTGAAAACCATTTTTAATTATATTAACGTATAGTTGAAAAATTCTTGAATAAAAATCGAGAATTATTAATTGCGTGTAAACTCTGACACCAACTTTCGATTATTCATTTAAAACAATAATAGAATATTATAATCAGTTTAATCCAGCGGTTTCCAAACTACGCGTTTGCGCCCTTCTGTTTACATAAAAAATTGATATGTTCTCTCATTTTCACAACAGTCTAATTTTATAAATACTTTGTTTATCGCTTAATAGTATAAAATAATATACGGTATTCTATATAAATGAAGTTCTTATACGTAAAAATATATTTATTATGGCGTCACTTTTAATGTAATTATACATTCTATTAAATATATATTTTCTATTAAATATATATTTAATAGAAAATAATATTTAATGTGATGGGTAAGCTTGTTTTTCAGTACAAATTCCTTCAAATCGTGTGTGATTGAAGATATTACTTAGATACTCGCCATCCTTTTTCAATCCCTAAACCAGATCGATATGTTGTTTCCAAAACAGCAACAGCAGAAAGTTTCTAGGTACATGGATATGTGTATTTATAATCCTTTTGCCGATTCATTTTTTTCGACACCAATTTGAACTTGTTTTTGTTTGTTTGTCTCAAAAATGATGTTTTTGTTAATTCTTACGCGCTCCAAACTTTGGAAAATTCTAGTTTAATTTATTAAAGAACATATTTTGTTGATTATTTTAGAGTGACGTTAATGCATTGTATATTATTATTGCAAGATCAATTCAATCGTTGTCATATGGCTATTTACACAACTTTTACCGCTCTTCTGTTATATTATCATTGTTTTCCTTTACTTTTATACATTGTCTGGCACAGCTGGGTCTATAAAACTCTTGCACCGTTAAACAGCCATCAACCAACTAATTGATCATTATCAACATGTTTTGATAATGAAAATAGTCAAAGTAATCAAATTCCTTCTCTATGCATTATTTCACATTATTTACAAGTATAACTTCTAAGTGTTTAATAACAACGTACTGTCAGACCTGAGGACGATCTGAAA
>WUQG02446993.1:0-13188 GCA_011317285.2 Androctonus mauritanicus
CTTTTATTATAATATGATAAAAGAATATTAAAACATTTTTCTTTATATGTACTACCTAGATTGTGAATATTCTATTGCTTATGATCCCGGGTTCCGCGAAATAATTTATATACTCATAAAGGTTCCTTAAATTGACAAAGTTTGAAGACCACCGTTCTAGACAATCCTTTTAAAAACAATAATTTATAGAGATAAATTTAAAAATTTGAGGATCTATGATTAGCTCAAGTACTAAGAATTGAAGAGAATATTTTAAGAATAC
Organism: Androctonus mauritanicus; assembly: GCA_011317285.2. Taxonomy (NCBI): domain Eukaryota; kingdom Metazoa; phylum Arthropoda; class Arachnida; order Scorpiones; family Buthidae; genus Androctonus; species Androctonus mauritanicus. Next base: position 263 of record WUQG02446993.1, read on the forward strand.
ATCCTCCCGTATTAATATGTTTAATAAATTATTTTCACTAGATAAAATCGATCATTCTTTATCGGAAATTGGTAAGAAATAACTTACTCGATAATTAAAATATTCATAGTGTGTGGTTCCATTAATGGTACTTTACAAGTGATCATCGTTTCTCTTACAAGCATATTTATTTAAAATCATCACTGTTTATTACGGATACTTATTTTTTAATTTATTGTCTTTCTTAAGATTGATGCCAAATATAAAAACATAAATTTATGTGAAGAAATAAAATTTTATTTTGCTACGTAATCATTCTTTAAAGTCAATAATAAATAAAATCACAGAAAAAGTCATACATGACTTAAATTATATATGAGGTAAAATTTAAATAACTATTCAAAAACATGCGATACATATAACGAATATATTATGAAGTTCAATACTGCTCAAGTGACTTGAAATAGTAAATAATTGTGTTTTCGCATTCGAAAAATTGTAAAAAATAAATTTTCATCGATCTTTGGTTTATTTCGTGTTAAGTTTTTTCGGAAAGCTAGCAGTTTCTCTAGTAACATCAATAATTTGGCGTGACGTTGTGTGTGACACAAAGTGGTTTTGAGAGTTGTTTAGAAGGGCGGAAGGAAGCAATGTTCCACACAGGTTTGATAATGGCCGGTAAGAAAGCGAATTCCGTTCAAGAGAAAAAGGTAATTCTTGAAAGTTTAAGAAAGAAAAATGGAATAGATAACGTTTATTGTTAGATATACTCAAATTATCTAATATATTTAAGCTAAAATAAGAAAATAGAATTCTTATTAGAATTTAGAAGTGATTTACTTAATTGATAATTAACAAAATGCCAAACAAGTAGCTGCTTTTAATTAATTATATAGCAGATAGCTTGTTTTCTCAATATTCATATGAAATTTTTATTTATATTGCATAAATATTTTTGAATAAATATCATTTATTATTAATTTTTCTAAAATAAATAGTTTCCTTGGTAAAAGCTTTCTAACAATATTTTCTATTAAAATAAAAGTACAATCTGTATTTTGGTCCCGAGTATGTCGAAAGTTTTAAGAAGTCTTAGGCTAGAGTCACACGATCTTTCAATGGATGTTGCGAACTTGTTTGGATGTACCGTCCATGATTAAATATTACAATTTTTAATGAAATCAGATGATAAAAATTAATGAGAGAATCAAAATTGTCTCATACTGTTAAGTCAAAATGAAGAGAGGAATACAAAGAAATTTTCCTCTTAGTTAACATGTTTATATATCGTATCATTCAAATTATTTTAACGAAATTTTGAATTTTAACATTTTATTCATTACTTGAGACCAGAGGATACGAGCGTTAAATCAACGACGTTGTGACATAACCGTTGAGTTATTAAAAATTTTAATGGAACTAGTTACAGTGTGATTTAACGCTGGTATTCTCTGACCTTAAATAATGAATTACACGTTAAAATATTCAAAATTTAGTTAAAATAACTTGAATGATACGATCTGTAAAGATGTTAACTGAGAAGAAAATTTCTTTGTATTCCTCTCTCCATTTTGATCAATTGTATTCAAAATTTTCCAGGTTCCTCAAAATAATCTAAAAAAACACATATATTCAAATTCGATCAAAACAGGATAAACAGTGCGAACTATAGATATATTTAGGGAGAAGGAATCCCCTTTTGCCCGATTGTGTTGAAATTTTTAACAGTCACAAACAGCTTAAATTAAGAAACATCCATATTCCAAATTTCATCAAAATTGGTTAAGTGACCGACCATTACAGATGTCTTGAGAAAGAAGAGAAAAAGTAGGCCTACTTTTGGCCAGTTTTTACTATTTTCAAAGTGTGCTAGTTATTTTATTTTATTAACTACATTTGATATTTTAAAACTGGCATATTATTTCTTGTCGAATATATTTCTGCATTATAATTGTCCAATTAGTAATAATTTAGCTAGAAAGAAAGTTATAGCGAGTTGGATTGCAACCCCAATAACTTTTCTAATAAAGAGAACAGTAATTCTAAAGTTGCAATAAACAGTAGCCTAATTCCTCTGAATTCAGCGTTGATATCTAAATTTAGAAATGATTCCAAATATAAATTTTTATTTAGTTATTTTACCTTTTAAGTGGCCTTTTTGAATGAATATTAAACTACAGTATTAGCAAAATCATCTGTGACATGAATGCTTTTTCATATTTTTCAATGAGTGCTGAGAATTTTATAGCTGAGAGAGAATAAAATTTCAAATTTGTAAGTCAAGACTTCCATTAGTTTATTTTCAATAGATTTATAGATTTACGTAATCATTTCTTTAAATTGTGATAAAATTATAAGTTATTTTAGAAATTTAATGTTGTTTTAATGATCGGAATACTTTTCAGTTTATCATATTGAATGTCCAGGATTATAAAAAAATAGTTTCAATAATAAATATAATTATTTTATTATAATAATTATATTTAAATGTTCTTATTCATTTATATTCATGTTTTAGAACTGAAGTTCGTTAATTATTGCTATCACGCAATAAAATTGATTTAGCTAAATAATATGCATATTCGTTGACTGATAATATTCTTCATATTAAGAAATTGAGATTGTTATCCCAGATTGTTATTGCATTACAAAAAAAAAATAAAATTCTAAGTATTAAAAAACATTCTTATTTACTTCGTCAATAATTTTACAAAAATATCAATCAGATAATCATCATTAACCATCAATGTACTACATCTGTGAAGATTGATCACAGAATTTATCTTTCAATTGATAACTTCGTTAATTTAAAAAGCACAAATTGCATTTTTACGCCGTATTATTTTCATATTAAATAAAATCAAATTAAAATTGCATGCAAATACACGCACGTGTATGAACTCCTAATGATAAATTTTGTAGCACAAGTGTGATACAAAATTTGTCATTAGGAGTTCGTTATGACATTTTTATTTGTCATTAGGACACATTTAACTGTTTTCAAATATAATACTAAAAATCAAATACAGTCTAAGTGATAAAAATTATGAAATACCACAGATACATAATCAAAGAAAATACTCGATATTTAGATTTTTATTTTACTTAAAAAATGAATAATACAAAATGAATCTATTTTGTTTCATGTATATTTAAGAAAAAAACAACTCGAATATAATAAAATTAAAAAGAATATGTTTTTTATTTGTTGCGTATAATTAAATTAAATTATTAATGTAATCAATTCGATAAGAAAAAAGTGGGATGCAGTTTAGAGGAATATCAAATTTAAACATTTTCAACTAAAAGTCGTTATCATATATGACTATTATATTTATTTGCAAACTTGATTTTTACATATAATTTAAGTAAAAACGAAAAAGCAAAAAGAACGTTTTAAGAAAAAAATCAGGAAAAATTATAACTAATTTTTCTCATTTTTATTAATATTTATTTACATATTTGATGTCATCATCGACTTATAATGTATAAAATAAATGATTAACTTTCAAATACTGTACGTTAAAATCTATTCATCGTCTGTGCTTATGGATCTGTGAAAATAATTACTCTTGTCAATTATTTTCACGGATCTGTAAGCACGATGATTCCTTAACAAATATGGACGAGATGCTTAGCCATAAGTCGACTTCGGGTATAGCGTAAGTTATATCTTATTTTTGCACTTCCGGAAGATAGAAAAGTATTAATTTGTGCATAAATTGATATTGGAAAATTTATTTCAAGAGCATAATCGAACCTATCCAAAGATTATGAATTTCTCCATAACAAAATAATTGAATGGAACAAAATTATTGGCATCTTAAATCATTTTTAAAATAAAATGAAATACTGATATCTTGTACTAATATATAGTTTTTTTTTATAATATAAAATATACTATTTTCGCAATTAGATAATTGCCTTTAATTGCTTGTACAGCAAGATTTTAATATAAATTTTGAGCCATATGTAGAATCCTGATATGACCCACAAATAAGCCAATCATTTATTTATTTTTTTTTTTATTTTGAAAATATCCAGAAATCTTGAGTTGTAGGTTTTAAGAAAAGAAGTTTTATGAACGATATCTTCGAATCAAGTGAATCTATATGTTATAATAATCAAATGTGGTATACTATGCTTCAATAAACTGTCAAATGAAAGTAATAAATCTTAATGATGCAGAAGTTTAACTATCACACAAAATTTTTAATAAGCTTAAGATAAATTCGAAGAATAAAAAAAAAACAAATATTTGTAATATTTATTTAAACTGCTTTAAATATACTCAAACGTTATTTCTCTGTGAACATTTTCAATGAAACTTCGGATTTAATGCTGTATTGATTTTAGATAGAACTCTGCAATACTCTAAGAATTTAACAAATAAATTTTTTTCTATATATGAACTGATTTTCATTTTTCTTGACTATGTGATCAAAATAAATCTAGAAATTCCTAGAAAATATTTTCGATAAATCTCTTTGCATGCGTAAGTATTATTCGTTGTAAATTCATGCTCTTATCGGACGGAAGTATTGATCTTTCAGAAATGTACTATGAAAATTCCATTTAATCCATTAAAAATAACTGAAATTTTTAAACTGGTTCTTTTAATTTGCTTTTTAATATAAATTTATTTTTAGTAAGTAATTTTAAATCTATAATTTTTTTTTTTTTTTAATTTTTAGTCAAACAATCTGCAAAAGTTACCAGGAGGTAAGTTTATCAGTATAATTCGTGATTTTTTCCATCCGAAAAAAATAATCATAATTCGCTTTTTTTACATAATTTATTTTTAAAAATTATTTTCAGACTTTTCCAACGAAGAAGAACCTTCTTTACTGTGGAGGTTAGGATTGACTAGTCCAGCGGACGCATATTCTTCACTAAATAACGCTCCTCAGAAGTAAGAAATATTTTTAATTACGATACCGATTAAACTATTATTTTTTCGTTATTTAAAATATTAAAAAGTTTATTGAAAAATGTGGATAGGTTTGTCGAGACTCGAACCCAACTTCCCAAGCCTCCTAGTTACGATCCAACGGAAGAGCAACTCATGGCCATGATCGAAAAAGAATATGCTTAGATGTTACAAGAATTCGTTTTTGAAGAATTAGATTTTTCACATTTAAGTGCGAAAATGAGAATTATAGTTGTATTACAAATGAATGAATGTCGTATACTATGTTAGAACCAAAAAGATTATTATTTTTTGGCTGTTTCTTGATGTTCAGAAATTTTATACTTAATTCTAATCTCGAACTCTAGTATGATGATTTTTATAGGATAATTAAATCGGAAAACAAGTTTTGATTCCGCAGGAAAATGTAGTAAGCTATTCCTTCAGTGAAGGATCTTCCTTACCCATTATAACTGTATCTTCCAATGTCATTAATAGTTATACTGTTCTTTCCCTTTACTAGTCGTTAACTTCTGTGTATATTTTATTTTCTCTTATTTACAACATCTTTATTGAAATGTATATAATTAAAACAGAAATAAATATGTTGTATTGAAGTTAAAAAAAATTTAGTTTGTATTGATATTAAATGAGCATTGATGCAGATTTTTATCATTGATCAACAAAGTTTAATAAGTTCAGTATTGGTCAACAAGGTCAACAGTTAATCAACAAAGTCAATAAGGTCGACAGTTAACTCTTGTTGATCAGTGATACAGAATTGATTTTGATCAGTCATCAAATTTTTTTTTTTTAAATATACAATCAGAAATTAAATCAGAACATATGATAATAGTAAAATTAATTTTACAAGCTTCACTAATTATAAAAATAGCATTTTTTAAACTGAATATATTAGTGAAAAAATATATATAAAAAATTGCAGATTAATATATTACTTATCTTAATTTGATGAGAAAAAATTATTGATAAACCATTCACTAATTCTTCAATTGATACAAAAGATGATGAGAATTACAATAAATTATGATAATATTCGTTTGAATCGATTTGTAGCGACTTCAGCATTGATATTAATACTCTCAAAATGATAATTTACATCTAGATCACATGAATTTGCTATAAATTTTTTTCTGAATTTGCTGTGAGAATAACAACAATGTCGAAAAATCTATTAAATGAAGTGCTAATTATTTTTTACGTATCAGAAAATCTAGACTGCTTTTTCATTATTATTCATAACACATTACTGAATAAAAAAGCAAAAATTCTCGATTAATTGTGATTATAAAAAAAAAAGGTTTAGTTAACACTATTATGGATTTTGAGACATCTTTGTAATTTTTACACGAAAATAAATAATGAAATTTTTGACTTATACTATTCGATTATAGTTAGGTATCCTTCTGCTCGAATAAGAGTAATAAAATCTAAATCAGAAAACCGAATTTTCATAAATTCAAGATGGAAAATTACTTTGATACAAAAGCAGAAATTACAAAGTTTTTTAAGAGAAAAAATAAATAAGATAGATAAAAAATTAAAATTTTAATTCAAAAATTTCATGTATTTATTTTAAATATAAAGATTTCCCATATGTTAGTGGAACCTTCTATCAAAAAAGGATTGGAAAACTAGTTTATTATTTTTATGCTTTTATTAACAATTAAAATTTTTGGTTTTTTATTGAGAGATTTTTTTAGAGACAAAACAAGTTTTGATTTATTTTTACGCATTCTCTCTTGTAAAAATCAAAATATTTGACTGTTAACAAAATTAAAATAATTATTCTCAAATTCTGATATTCTTTCAGGAACTGAAAGATTAGCAAAGGGCACTTTACATTTAAAAAGAGTATAATTTCTGAATTACAGCAATATTAATGATACTGATATCCATTTTGCTTATATTACATATAGTAAAAAAATTTTCATTGATGAATAATATTGCAAATGTATAAATATAGGAGCATGCATCATAACAAAAATCGTTTCATTATTTTTTGTTATTTGTAAAGAATTAGGATAACATTTAAAGTAAGAAATTTATTCGATATTTTATATTTTATTTATTAATTAGATATTTTATTACATACAGTACATATTGTAAAGCAATTGTTATAAAACAACTATAAAAATTAGTAGTATAACTAAATTAAATTCTCTCAAATCACTAAAATAAGGCAAACAAATTCATTAATTAAATAAAATCTATAATATCCAACATAACATAATTACGGTTTGATATAAATATTTATTCACTTATTGATTATAAAATCAGAAAATAATACTGTAGTAGTAATTTTTACTTGGATATGAGCCTTAATGTCCTTTTTTTTAAATTTTTATCCTCTAATATTTTTTTCATATCTTCACTGTTTTGAAATACTATATATTCTAAATCTCCAATATAAAAAATTTATTATTTATTCACTTTTGCTCTGCATCATTGATTCATCTCGTATAATTTTATGCAAAAATAATTTTCTTTTGAACAATAATAGTATAACAGTTTTAAACTTGATTGGATTTCAACGAAAATTCTTGAGTAAAATTATTAGGACGGAATTCTAATAACTTTGAAAATAGATTATAAACTCTTTTGCCTAATAAAATAATTCCACCATATCCTAGCCATGTTTTTTTTATAATGAAATAATCTCCAAGGAGAATAATTATCGAATTAAAAATTATTTGGCCTTGTGGATAGTTAAGACCTGTAGAAACTGTAACTGTTTGGGATAAGTAGATGTATTTGCTGAAAAGATAAATTATAAAAATACCGTCATAGCGCGCTAGCATTAATTAACTCAAGCCAACAGAACTGTTTCTATTAATTAATAATAACTACACAGTAGTTATCGAATTTTCTTTATTATTATTTAAATATATCTAGATAAATGGAAGTAGCGTAAAAAAATATCATGTATTAATGCCGCTATTTTTAAAATTAAAATGAATTAATGTATTCTTGATGAAGCAAATTCTTATAAGAAAAAAAAATTCCTAGTCTCTCGTAAAATAACCGAAATATTACGTAATCCCAGTTTGAATAAAAGAAAATGAAATATTTAATTTTTTATTAATTATGGTTTTAGCATCAATAAAGCTATTGGAAAATGGAGCAAAATAATAATGACTAAAAAACATAGCTACAATTGCACTTTTATTTGGGATTAATTGTTTTATATGATTAAACTACTATTTTTGTTAGAAAAATATTGCCTTGTTGGATTTCACAATACATACGAAATAGTCTAGTAAATTAATGTTATTAGTTATAGGAAAGCGAGTGTTTTGTATTTTACTACCATTGAATTATTTATTTGAAACGTTCTCATAATAAAACAGTAACAAGTTTTATCCCATTTTAACATGACTTTGGCTAAGGCTAAATTTTTATTCTGTACATTATTAAAAGTTATTCCATTATAAATAAATTTTATGATCTTATTCGTTAAAAGTTATTATTTTTATGGATAAATTAATAATAATGATGTTTCATTCAATTAAAAATTAATAAAATTATAAATGATAAAATCTCTAGTTTTAGTAAGGAATAAATGTAAATTTAATGACAATGAATGAATTTCAACAAGAATATTTGAAAATATAATTACAGTAGTTTATTTTTATACTGTAATGCCCATAGTAAACCTGCCAGAACTAGGTCACGGTTACGTGGTGAAGTAATTAAATATCTAAACAAATTACTGTACCTGCTAAATTATTTATTTCCATTTTTTTCTCACATTCTGAAAATAATTTAAACTCTTGCTGAATTTTTGATCGATTCAATATTAAATCATAAAGAAAAAATATGGAACAGAAATGGTTAAAATTCATATAATTTTTTTCTTTAAGATTTTTTTCTTGATGTTACTTTTTGTATAAAATCTTTCTAAGAATTAAAAAAGAAATTTATTAAATGCATTTTTATTTTTTAATTATTTCAGTTTAAAGAATAGCTGATATTTGCTTATTAATTTCAGTAATTAGATCATTTAAAATTTAAATTAATGAATTTTCATTCGAAAAATCTATTACTGGTATGGGTAAAAAATTATGAAATTTTAGAACTGAATTTATATGATGATTTATATTTTTCATCACCAATTGTTCTCGATAAAATATCTTCAAATTAAATTCTGGTTAACCTATTTTTCAAAGGAAAGAGATTTTTATCTAAATATGTGTATTCAATTAAGTACTGTAATTGATAATTTTTAAAAGAAATTTAATAGGGATATTGTGCTATTAAAGATGAATTTAATAGTTACCAATAATATCTCTGGTTTCCACTACACATGTTTCTCTAGTTACGATCATAATTCGTACGTAAGTTTTGTTATTTGATCCCAAAAATTACTTAAATAATTTTATATACTGTATTTTGTAATATATTTCACGATTAGACCAATTAGAAGTTTCTTATTTCACAGATTTGAACAAAAAGTTTCGATTATAAAGCGAGAATTTTTTGCATAATCGCAGCCATCTTGAAATACTGCCGTAATACGTTAACTAACTATAATTTTACATTATATCGATTGCTAGAACATTGTTATCATATTTTTTAAATTATCGAAGAGTTTTGAAACTTCGTAAAATTTGAAAATAAAATTTCACGTTCGTAAATACGAATGTTAATAACTAGAGGAACTCGTATATTTAAAACTGATATCGACGTTCAAATGTTTAAGATTTATTTTCTTATAATTTTTTAATTTTATTTGATAGATTTTTATGAAATTCATCCATTATCCATTTAGAGTTATTTTCAATGAAATCATACAATTGAAAATAACTCTAGTATTCTATTTAATAATCCTAATTTTTAATCTTTTCAAATTGGTAGACATTTGCAGAAAAATAGGCATTTGTTGTTTCTAGAACAATTTACTATTTTCTTTTTACTATTATTTTTTTCTGTCTTATTATTAATTTCTTTGCAAATATCTTTTATAAGCAATCTAATTTCTATATATAATTATCTTCAATCATTTTTTTTTTATTTCAACAGATATCTTTCTAGAATTTCTGTAATAGAAATGAAATAATAACATCAGTAACTTCATATTGCAATAATTTTTTGCGATGAATCATTCCTGTCGGTCGTATTGAAATGAATTTCGATGTGAATATTATAAAATATTCTTTCTTCTTTCATTAATATACATTAATATATTTTTATAATTAACTAATTAATTAAAATTTGATCATGATATCTAAATTCCCAATAAAAAAGATTGTAGTTTAATATTCGTAACTTCATTGCATCGCATTATACTAATATATAATAGATTAGTAGCTTAATTAATTAAATTAATATATGTGTTTATATTGCTTTAGAAATTTATTTTTGAATATTACAACAAATCTTGATCTTGTCTGATAAAAATTATTGGAATAACGGAATACTTTTATATAAAAATGATTAAACGTGTCCATTTTTGTAATTTATTGAATTTTTATACATTACTATATTTCATCAGAATTACTATAAGTTGGCATCAGCAAACATATCACATACTCTATAAATCTCAAATATTCCTTCGAAAATAATGAATGGTCAGTTTTCAAGGAACAAAAAAATTATTTCCACTTTGAGAAAGCTTGAAAAATAAGGAAAATAATATACAGCAATTTGAAATATTATTTCTATAATAACTGGTTTCAGTTTTATATGAAAATAATTTATGATCGGCATTTTTAATCAACTATTGTGATAAAACATGCAAAAATATCATGAATATATTTTTAACGCTTTATTTAAAAAATAATGCCTTATATATCTTGGCAATAAATTTCGAAGCAAAATAAACGATAATGCAAAATTATAATAAATTTTGGCTTTTTAATTATTTAATTAATAAATACATTCATCGATAAATTATTATTTTAACAAAATTATAGTTTTTGTAAAGATTTATTAATAGTATTAGAATTTTTATTACAACACTATTTCAAAAAAATATTTAATTTCTTCATTTTTGCGATATACTTTTTTCGAAACGAAGTCTTTCATTTAAAATATACATAAGCTTATATCAAAAATGAATTAATAATTAAAATAGTTTTAACATGAAAGAACATATAATTCAAAGAAGAAATTAATAATTTTTATTATAATCTTTTGTCTTCAAACGGATATAAATGCAGCCTTGATAGTTGATGGTAGTTTGCAGAATGGTATATTAATTAATAAAGGACCTCCGTTTGTTTAAGTTCAAGAAGTTATTAGTAATTTCTAAGCCTTGTAGTAATTAATTATGAATATTTAGAATTAATATGTAGCGTATTAAACATAATAAAGAATTAACGTAACTGTTATGTTCATAGTAATTATACGTACAGTATTTGTAGTTTTGAAATAAAGTTTAAATTTTTTTTGTAGTTGTTAAGGTTGAAGATAGTAAAAGAGAATGTTACCTAAACATTTCATCAAATATTTTTCTTGTTTAAAGAATTTGAATTAAGTTTAGATTTAAGGCAAAAACTGTTTATTCATATGTTATGATTTGAATGAAATTCACATCTATTATTGAGACTCACTAGAAAAACTAAACTTGCTAATAATGTTCAAAATTTATTTATTTGTTTGTAACGTAGAAAAATAAAATAGAAGCGAGAAAATTAAAGATAATGCGGGTGAGTTGATAGCTCATTGATTGCAACTAATAATAAAAATAATAATAAAGTTAGAATGAGAGATAGATGATATATTCATCTATCTTTAATAATAATAATAATAATAATAATAATAATATAATATATAATAAAGAAATAATCGTGTGAAGTCCATGGTTCTGCGCATGTGCGAACTCCCGGAACCGGAAGTCTGTCATCACTATTTTCTCTCGCTTCGAATTTTTAATCGCATCTTTTTGAAAACTAAATCTCAATCTCATTATAAATTTTATTTTAAATTATCATAGTTTACCTCTTATTTATGTTTGTATACTTCTTTTTGTTATTTGACTTCAATTTCTGGCTTTTTCGATCGAAAAATGTTGGCTGTTCTTCGGCCCAAAGGTTCAGGTTGCATTGGACTCGCCGAGGCGACATAAACGTTGTATTTAAATAATATTTTATTTATTTCAGAAATTATTATTATTTTTATTTTAAGAAAATACTTATAATTATTACCTATATAACTATATTTGATAAATCAATAGTTTGTTAATATGATTATTTGCCAGTTTCATCGTAAAGAAAATTTCAAAGTTTAATCTGGAGAAAGAAAACAAACAAAAGCATTGTATACAAGGATGTGCTAAATAAATGAAAAATCTCAAATTTGACAGATAAGACAAAAAGGTTTCTTTTTTAGTGTATTTGGGCACGTATTGGCCAGGAGGCAACTAGTTTTGCATAAAATTGAGTTAAATAAAATTTAATTCTTTAGTGGTATCTCACCTATTGGATAATTAAATTATAAAATTATTTTATATAAGATTAGAATATTTCGTTAAATAAAATATTATCCGCTTATACTATAGCTTTCGATAATTAAAAGCAAATTAAATTTAATTAAAATTTTAAATTAAAATGATTAATTCGAAACTGAATTAAAATTTTGAATACTTCCTTTTATAACGTAATTCAAATATGTATTATACCCATTACAGACTGGACGCTTGAAGTACTTTAAGGTCGAATTTAACGGAACAATGCTTTCCAGACACGAAATATTAAAGTACGTTAAGAGTTAAAGTATTTTAAGTTAACGGATGCCGTTAAAGTACTTTAGAGGCATAAAGTACTTTAGCAAGTCAAACTGGCAACATGATTTTCGAGAAGTATAGTAAGCATGGCGAAAAGAATGAATTGGATGCAACATACTTGATTGGACGAATAGAAGAAACAAACAGTGTATTCCAATAGATATTTGGGAAAACCATTATCGGCATTTAAAAATCGATGAAAAGAAATAAAAGCATTTTTGACAAAATGGCAGAATTTTCTTCCTTTATTTTTTAATATTTGCAAGAATGTATTTAAGAATCTTCCTTGCA